>PQXP01000008.1:0-119871 GCA_002973495.1 Apiotrichum akiyoshidainum
CATGTAGGATGCTGGACGAAGTGGACGCTAAACGTGGCTGTGGTTGCTGATTCTTTGGTTTAATTTTTTTGACTTTTCCACCCATCTTGCCCTTTTGAGTTTGTTGTAATTGGTAGTGGCAGCGGTGTGGCACACAAACGTGACGGCTGAGATTACCCCTCGACCGTCGATGGATGCGGCACACGCAAGAGAATGCCACCTTCGGCGGGGTGGGTCTCGCAGCAGCGCGCTAGTTTGCATTGGCGGCACTGTGCCGCCCGGCACTCCCGGCCGCCGTGAACAGCTCGGCCAAGCCATCCTTCCGGTCATTAAAAGGCAAAGATAGTCGCGAGAAGAAGAGCCCCAGCAACAAGCATAGCTACTTCCAAGCCTCCCAGCCTGCACGAAAGGCCGCAGGCGACACACCACTCTAGATATCAAAAAGCCTTCAAACTAGAACGAAGACACATTACAATGTCCGCCCCCAGCAACACAATCGAATACGATCGCCGCCCTTCAAACTCTACCTCGTCCTCTTCGGACGAGGAGAAGTCGATCGGCGCCAAGGCACAGGCAAGCACCGCCACCACATCCTCCGTCTCTTCCGAGGTCGACCTTATCAACAAGTGAGTTAAAAAGTCTCTACCATCAACTGACAACAGATACTATGAGCCCCCCGACAGCTACGAGTCCAAGCACCGCTGGGATCCGCGCGCTACTTGGACACCCGAGGAGGAAAAGAAGCTGCTCCGCCGTATCGATCTGCGCGTTGCCGCTGCTGCTTGCCTCTGCTTTGCCGCTCTTAACCTCGATCGCTACAACATTGGAAACGCTCTCTCGGACGGCCTCCTGAATGACCTTGGCCTCTCGACTGCCGACTACAACCTGGGCCAGACCATCTTCTACGTTTCGTTCCTGTTCGCCGAGCTGCCTTCTCAGATGAGTAAGTCTGATACTGGAGGTAGTTGAACAGTTCCCTGACTCTCAGTCTCCAAGAAGCTTGGCGCTGATGTCTGGATCCCCTGCCAGATGATGGGATGGTCGGTCGTCGCTCTCGCCCAGGTTGGCCTTAACGGCAAGGCCTCGTTCTTCGTCACTCGCTCGCTCATTGGTCTCCTCGAGGGTGGTTTCGTAGCCGACACTATCCTCTACCTCTCCTACTACTACACGGCCAACGAGCTCACCATCCGTCTCTCCTTCTTCTGGGTCACTCTTACTTTCACCAACATCTGCGGCGCGCTCCTGGCAGCTGGCATTCTCCAGCTCCGCCACGTTACTGGTGTCCCGGGCTGGAAGTGGCTGTTTGGTATCGAAGGCGGCCTGACCTTCCTCATCGGTGTCTGGGCATACTTCTTCCTCCCCGCTGGCCCCACTCAGACCAAGGGCAGCATTCGCGGCAAGAATGGATGGTTCACTGAGCGCGAGGAGATTATCATCGTCAACAAGGTCCTGCGCGATGACCCCACCAAGTCCGACATGCACAATCGCCAGGGCCTCAGCTTCAAGGACCTCTGGCTCTCGCTTTGCGACTACGACCTCTGGCCCCTCTACGCTGTCGGCATCGTCATGTTCATCGCACCTGCCACTGTGGGCGCGTACTTTACCCTCACCCTGCGCTCCCTCAAGTTTACAACCTTCGAGACCAACCTGATGACCATCCCCGCCCAGATCCTCTTCCTGACCAACAATCTTATCTTGGCCTTTTCGTCCAAAAAGGTCAAGGAACGTACCCTCATGTCATCTCTCGGCGCTTGGTGGCTGCTCATCCTCTTTATCGTCCTCGTTCACCTCCCCGACGACACCAACAAGTGGGTCAAGTGGGCCGTCCTCTCCCTTATTACGGGATACCCCTACGCGCACCCAATTCTCGTCTCTATGAACTCGGCAAACTCTGGTTCGGTCCGCACCCGCACCGTCGCCTCGTCCCTCTACAACATGTTCGTGCAGGCCGGCACCCTCATCGCCTCCAACATCTACCAGCCCAGCGATGCTCCTTACTACCACAAGGGTAACCGCGTCCTCCTCGGTCTCATTGCTGCAAGCATCGTCCTGTTTTGGTTCGCCAAGTGGTGGTACGTCACCAAGAACGCCAGGCGCGAGAAGATCTGGGGCGCCATGACCACCGCGGAGAAGGAGAACTATCTCGCCACAACAACAGACAAGGGAAACAAGCGCCTGGATTTTAGGTTCCTCCACTAGAGTTGTAGATTATAGACAGCAAAAGGGTAGCTTTGGGCTGCCTTGTAAGACACACATGCATGATGGATCACGATACGAAGCTACCGCTGTAGCACCCTGGGCAGTTGTGCTATCTTCCTTCATGGTGTCCACTGTAAATCTGTCCCGTCGGTGTTGGGTTCCGCCTGTATTATCTCGTCAGGTTCTCCTGGAGCATCAAGTGGGGCGAGCAACCCATGACACGACATGCGTGTGCAGCCACTGCCCACCTGTCATCCAGGCCTCGTTATATCAGTCGGTAGATAGTTTGACTCTTACTACTTCAAGTGGACATCAAAATGTCATGGGTTCGAGCCCCATACGAGGCTTGAGCGACCCGCGAACGCGGTGTCGCCTCACCTTTTGCTTCAGGCGACAGTGGGAGAGTCAATAGAGCGCTGCAGCGAATCTCATCTTGTTCTATCTCTTCTACAGTAGGATCTATCTCTTAAACCTGAATGACAAACTGGGCATCACTGCCACCCAGATCCTTTGCACCGAACGCCCACCTGTGGTCCCAGTCCGGCTGCTCGAGGCGGCTCTGGAAGCCGAGAGCGCACTTCTCGAAACGAACGCGGGGAAGGTTGGCGAAGAAGTGGTCGAATCGGCGGCTCTGGACTTGCGAGAAGCGGTAGATCTGCTCGCCGCCATTCAGGCGCGGGAAGAGCGCAGAGTACGGCTCGGTGCAAGTCGTGCCGGTGCAGGTCTTGAGGACGAGGAGGAGGGCATCCAGGCGGTGGAGCGTACGCTGGAGCTCAGGGGCGAGCACAGGCTTACCGATCTCGGAGAGAGAGTCGAACGGCGCAAAGACGCCAGCGGCGTTGAGGGGCGCAAGCAGATTGTTGATCTGGTACGGGTCTGCGTTCAGGTCGTACAACTCGCGCTCGCCAGTGCACCACACGCTGTAGGAGTAGGTCACCGGTCCAGCGGCCGTCTCGTCGTGGATACGCAGAGTGCGGTAGGCTGAGAGTTAGAAGAATCCGGCTGTTAACTCACTGTTGTTGACGCGAATGGTCCCACCATACTTGCCCTCGTCGACACCGAGGACCCAATACTCGGAGATACTGTGGCGCGCGTTCTTGTGCCCAACGACAGCAGCGCCCTCCTGGTGAAGATTGATCTTGACGCCGTCATTGTCGTACCCAGTATGGGCGCCAGCGAGATCGAGAATAGTGCGCGAGAGATCTACCATGCCGTAGGACGAGAGCGTGTCGACTTTGCCCTTGGCCACACCGGGGCCGCGGACAATCAGCGGCACATGGATGTCCTCCTCATAGCCGAGTGTCTTGCCAGGCTGGCGGCGATGGGTTCCGAGGGCATAGCCGTTGTCCGCTGCAGTCAGTTACCGTCTAGCCACAGTGACCTCACAAGTGTAGAAGATGTAGGTGTTGTCCAGCTGGCCGGAGGCCTTGAGCTTCTCCACAACCTCCTCGACAAGCTCGTCGACAACCTGGAGTGTACGCAAACGGGCGCGGTAGAACTCGTCGATGTACTCCTCCTGCGTCGCGTTGAGCTTCGGGAGCGAGCGCACCCACGACACTCCCTGGGGCTCGTCCGGGTTGTAGCTCGGTGTACGGGGCACCTTCTCGTCGGCAAACAGGTGCTCGTGGCGCGGTGCCGCGGGAGGGATGTCCATCTTGATACTCCTCTCGTCGGTGGTGTCATTGAGGTTTGACGAGTTGATCCATGAGTGGGAGGCAATGGGTGCAATAGCCAGGAAGAAGGGTTCATCATTCGCGAGCGCGGTGTCGAGGTATGCGAGCGACTTGTCGCGCACGAGATCGGTGGAGTACTCGCCCCTGAACACAGTTACGGGGCCATCTGATGTCAACTGATGAACTCGTAAGGCAGCTAGCTCACTGTCGCGCGAGAAGCCCGGGTTCCAGTAGTCGTAGGTGTACGGATCGACGAGGATGTCTGAGGATGTCTGCTGTTAGTTGGAGCTGGCTCGCCCAACTCACGAACCCCGAGACGGGGAGGCTTTCGCAGTTGTCCTCCGTGTGGTCGTTCATGAGCTTGCCAACATAGTACGTGTCGTAGCCCGCGGCCTGCAAGTGGTCGGGGAGCGTTTCGCCGACATATCCATACTGGTTGAACACACTCCAACCGCCGAAAGGCGGGCTGACGAATGTGACATTGTGGTTGTGCGCGTACTGCGTGCGGAGAAGCGATACACGAGACGGGCAACACACCGAGACCGGAGCGAAGAAGTTGTCGTACAGCACGCCCTCATCAACAAGATGCTGGTGGATGCGGGGCAGGAAGCGGCGCTGGACGGTACCCTTATCTTGGTCGTCTGTGACTAAAAATACATCAGCGAATGGAATGGCTCAATACTCACGAATCAAGACAATGTTGGGTTGGCGGGCCCCACTGGGACGAGCTCCCACACCAACGGCGCCAGCCAGGGCCGCCGAGACTGCTGTCGCTACTGTGAGTGCACGCATTTTGTTCTTCTTGGCACGGCGAGCGTTAGCGGCCAGACATCGTTACGCAGCCTTAAGAACTGTGGGCGATAAGAACCATTGCCGTCGAAACGGATATGCGGAAGCCCACTCCTGCGCCACCGTAGCCATAATGCCTGTGCATGAAGTGCGTTGACGTGAGCCAGGGGACCGATGACGCCACAGCACCACGGAATCACACCAGGTCCAGGCAGCAACTTTGGTTTCTGGCCAGCACCTCTTCTGATGCAACCAAGCCATGCGTTACATCCAGCATACGTCTCATGGCCTCATCGACGGCGTTGAGAGATACCCACAGTGGGAGGGGACCGTGCCGGGGACTAACTGGGCCAGGTTACTGACCATGGCCCTCCAAAAGGCGGAGCACCCAGTTCAGTGTTGTTCATACCACAATCAGAAACGGCTCCCTCGACATCGGTAACCACAATGACACTAGTCGACGAGCGCACCCCGCTCCTCCCGGCTGAGCAGCGCGAGGAGTACACCGCCACTCGCCGCCGCCTCATTCTCGCCACAACATTGATGACCTCGTTCCTCGGAACCATCGATCTCACAAGTGAGGTTTAAGGATTCCGATGACACTAATATCCAGTTGTTGCCACCTGTGTCCCCACCATCTCCTCCGAGCTTCATGCCTTTGACAAGGAGGCGTGGATTGGTACTGCGTATCTCTGGAGCAGCGTGACATTCACACCTCTGTATGGACGGCTAAGCGACATCATTGGCGTGCGCGCTTCGTACCAGCAGGCTCTGCTTCTGTTCACCATCGGCACTCTGGGATGTGGCCTCGCCCCTAGCTTTGGTGCGCTTGCCCTCGCCCGCTTCGTTGCAGGAATGGGCGGAGGAGGCATGGGAACCGTCTCTAGCATTATCACCGCAATGGCGTTCCCGCCCGCCGACCGTGGCTTTTACCAGGGCCTTGGCTTCGCGGTGTTCGGTGCCGGCCTCGGACTCGGCGGCCCCATCGGGGGCTGGCTTACTCAGCATTTTGGCTGGCGTGCGGCATTCTATGGTGAGCTGTCGCTTCGGAGCCTGCTGACTCTGCAGCTCAGATTCCTGTCGCACTCTGCTGTTTCATCCTCATCCGCCTCTCTGTTCCCCAGAATGACACACCAAAGGGCAGCCTGAAGCAGATTGACTTTGGCGGTTCGTCGATGCTGTTGCTGTTCATCGGCTCTCTTCTGCTACTGCTTCAGAGGTCGAGTGCCGAGATCCCCTTCTCTCAGGATGGTATTGCGATTGCTGCTGCCGTCGCGACTGTGGTCTTCTTCCTCGCTTTCGTTTTTGTCGAGCTCTTCATCGCCGCCAAGCCCGTCCTCCCGCTCTCTCTCCTTCGCCGTCGTGTACCTCTCTGCGTTGGCATCATATCGGGAGTCATCGCCATCGTCAACTTTAACATGCTCTACCATCTCCCGTGAGTTATTGTATAGCGACCGTATTGCCTAACTCGCGCAGCATGGTTTTTGAGATTGTCTTTGACCAGAACCTGTCTGTCGCAGGCTCGCACCTCCTCCCCAACTCTCTCGCAATGACGATCTCGGCGCCCCTCATGGGATACCTCGTCAAGCGCACACGGCGGTACCGCAACCTCACCGTCCTCTGCTGTCTCGGTCCCGTCATCGCCATGGCGCTGTTCTCGACGCTGACGCCGGCGTCGCCATGGGCGGTGCAGTGGCTGAGTACGTACACGGCTTTGTGCAGGAGCTAACTCCAGGCGTCATCCCGATGGGCCTCGGATTCAGCGGTCTGCTCACTCTCACTCTCAGTACGTGCATCATTCGTCAGTGTTGCTAACATCAGTCGCAAATCTCAACGCTGTCTCAAGTACGTGTTCCGTCACCGACAGTGAGCAGGCAGCTGACCACCAGGGAACGAGATTGCCGTCGCGACGGGCTTTGTATTCGTGTTCCGTTCCATCGGCCAGGTGTTTGGCGTTGGCATCTCGGGGGCTGTCTTCCAGTCTTCCCTTGCGAGCGAGCTCGTAAAGCGTTTCAGCGATGGCGAGGTAAGTAGACAGTTGTGTTGGAGTGCTCACTCTGTTTCAGATCATTGAGAAGCTGCGCCATGCATCGAAGGCCATCAAGGACCTTGTGCCGAGCGATCAGGTGCTCGCGCGGGAGGCATACGGCCTGGCTCTGCGCAACACGTTCCTGTTCGGTCTCGCCGGCGCGGTGATTGTCTTTGGCACGTCGCTTCTCGTGAGTGTTGCAGAGCTGCCACTGCTGACGCCACAGATCCCAGATGACCGGATCGAGGACGAGGACGAGGAGAAGGAGGACTAGGTTGTAGAGCTTTGAGATCGGAATTTCTATATCATAGCAGAAGAATGTGCAACGCAATGCAACGACTTTACGACCCAGTCCCACCCTTTAGAGCCAGCAGATGATGAGGGATCAGGCTGGTTTGTTGACACGAGAGATCACGTGATTCCGTTTCGCGAATGTCCGACGTCATGTCATGTCAGTCGTCTCTGCTCTTAGATCCATCATCCTCTTTTGTATCCACCCCAACCCTCTCCTCACCCATCGACATCCCTTGCCACCCAACCGCCATGCCGCCAAAGAGCGGACAGCGCTCAGCCAAAGACTGGTCCTGGGTCGGAACGGAGGTCAAGGCGGTTGACGACATCAAGCTGGAGCATCGCCGGCGAGCTGCAGGTCTGGCCGGTCAGTTGGTCCCACACGCCTGCACGTTTGTGTACGACAACCCAACACGCGTGCAGACGGATGAACCGGAGACAGATGGTGTGGATGCCTCAGGGCGTGCGGTCCCGGCCCCGTCGTCGGCCGCAGCCAGCCCCGCGCCGAACGAGGTCCGCAGCAAGTTGTGCCATAAGAAGGCGTGCCGCACGAGTCCGCGGTGCTACAATCATCTGGGATGGAAGGAGGTAAGTCGGGGAGCGTGTGAAGATTGCTCACACACAGTGGCTCGATCCCGACTGCCGCGACAAGTTCGTCATGCACAACATTGGTGACGAGATTGAGAAGCGTGAGGGGCCCGCTGGACTGAAGAACTATGGCGCTACATGTTATGTGAGACCGTCATCAATCACTACTGACATCAAAGGCGAACGCATTTCTCCAAGTTTGGTTCAACAACGTCTCATTCCGCAACGGCGTCTACCAGGCTGTCGCAACCGACAAGAAGGGTGCGCTCTTCCACCTCGCCAGTATCTTTGGCATGCTCCAGCACTCCGAGCGCAAAGTTGTCGATCCAGGCGCTTTGATCGACGCGCTGCGCCTCAACAAGGGATATCAGCAGGACGCCGCTGAGTAAGTTGCTGCGTCATCCGCGCTGACGACAGATTTTCCAAACTGTTCATGTCTCTCCTCAGCGATGAGTTCCGGCGCGCGGGCGCGCAGACGTTCGTGAGCGATCAGTTCGAGGGCACGCTCGAGTACCGCACTCTATGCAACACGTGCGGTTATATCTCCAGTACCGACAGTGAGTCAGCGATCATGTCTTGTCTAATTCTCAGACCCATTCCTCGAGCTCGAGATCAGTCTGGCAAACGGCAAGTCGCTCGAGAACCGCATTACCGAACTGCTGCTACCCGAGGTTCTGGACGGTGCGAACAAGTACCGCTGTCCCAGCTGCGAGAGCCTGCAGCCCGCGACGCGGTCGACCCACCTCAAGGCCCTGCCTCCAGTGCTTCACTTTTCCCTCATGCGCTTCGCCTACGACCCGTACTCTGGCGGGCGCAAGAAGAGCAAAGCAAGCATTACGTACCCGCGCTCGCTCGAGCTCAACAAGGAAAAGTACGAACTTCGCGGCGTTGTGACGCACCAGGGCAAGAGCGTGAGTGACGCACCGCACTCTTAACTGATGCCAGGCGCTCCATGGTCACTTTGTGTGCGAAGTTTTCGACGAGTTGTATGTTGTTCCGGGCGTCCACAGCTGACGGAAGGGAGAAGCAGTGGTACTGGTGCTCGGACGACGAGGTCAACAAGGTCGCAGATCGCCCGCGGAAGCGCGTCATGGTCGACGCTGAGACTAGCGACGAATCACAGCAGAAGGGCCTGTCCAGCTGCGACGCCTACATGCTCGTCTACAAGCGCGTCACAGCCGAGATGGCACCATTTCTCTCTCCGCCGGACACGATCATGGACTCGATCAAAGCGGACAACGTCGTGCTGCGCACCGAGATGGACGAACGGGAAAAGGCCATAGTTACATTGGGCGAGGAGTTTGACCACCTCTCGACAATGAAGCGCGAGGTGTTGGAGTCTCTCCCAGGAGTGAGCCACAGTAATTCTGCTGAGCTGACACCAGACGGACTGCCTCGTGCCTACTGAGACGCTCCAGGAGTGGTTCAAGTCGCGCAACCCCAACACTGAGTGGGACTTTACATTAATGACCTGCCCGCACGGTAACATTAATCCCGAGGCTGGGCCATCGCTCAAACCGATCTCCCGCGGGGCGTTTGCCCGCCTGTCCGAGTTCTCCACCATCGCTGAGATGGAGATCTGCGACACGTGTGTCCGGGATGCCTTTACGGCCCAGATGCAGGAGCAGGAGCACGAAGACGTCATTGAAAGGTTCGACAGCATTGAAGCGAGCAGCGAGCCGGAGTATATGATCTCCAAGAACTGGTACAAGGATTGGCGTGCGGGCAAGCTGCCGACGACGACTACACCACCGACCGATCCACAGTACTCCCTCTGCTGTGAACACCAGCAGCTTGCTCCAGGCAACAAGACGACACATCACCCCATCTCTGCCGAGGGCGTAAAGTACTTGTGCGACATCTTTGGCTACTTTGTTGCCAACGCACTCGATGCGCCGACGTGCGACATATGTGCGGTCGACGCCGAGGTGGGCCAGCAGGAACGCGCTGCGTGGTCGAATAACGTGCGCGCCGAGAGGCCGGTTCTGAAGGAGCTTGACATAAAGGTTTTTGGCTCGACAAACTTCCTCGTGCCCAAGGCGTTCTATGACGACTGGACGGCGTACCTCAAGCGTCCCGGTCCGCGCCCCGAGCTCGAGATTGAGAGGTGCCCGCATGGCCTGCTCGACTTTGACCCACAGCTCGAGCCGGCGCACTACGTGACGCAGAATGGCTGGGACCATCTTTGTCGACTGTGAGTTATGGCGCTGATGGATGTGGCTAACTCGCAGTTACTCGCACAATCCATCCGACTGCATCTCTGTGCGTTTCGTGGCAAACATTCCCGCCGGAAAGAAGTTTGCCATCGAACAAGTCAGCCTCGATACTTGCACCGAGTGCCAGAGCGCGAGGTGAGCTAAGCTGGTTTGCAAAGCAGCTGACACCAGGCTCTCAGACTTTGATGAGCTGTGGGTGACGATCGTTAAGGGTCGGGCCGCGACACCTGATGCTGCGTCATCGACACGCCGCCGCAGCACGACTTCGTCGCGCAGCAAGCAGTGGAGCCTGCTCGTGAAGAAGGACACAACCATCAAGTTTATCCGCAACGAGCTGTACGAGATGACCAAGATCGGCCCGAAGCGCCAGAAGCTCTTCCTCCGCGACCGCGAGCTGGATTCGGACGGGACGATCGGCAGCATTGGCCTCCTCATGGGCGACCACCTCGCGCTCGAGGAGGTGGTGGACGTCGACGAGATAGTTGACCTCGTCGGCGACGACGAGGAGGGCTTTGGCGGCACCGCGCTCATCGGCCGTGTTGGTGAGTGTCAGGAGGCGGAATTTTGCTGACGGCAGCCTGCCCACAGTGCACATTCGAGAACGCGCCGGGCGCCGAGGCGTGCGACATGTGCGAGCTGCCGTTCAACTAGCCACGCGAGTGGACGGTCACGCGAGATGGACAGGTGGGGTGATGCGGAGTGCAAGAGCGAGCGGGAACAGCGCGAGGGTCGGGTGGAGCGTGTGCATGTGCAAGAGGCGCGATGAGGACGATGCGAGCAGCGGCGAGGCCCCCCGCAGGCCCTGAGACACCACACTCGTACCACTGCGTGATACTATGCGAGAGTCACCTATTCATGTTGTAGGTATGTGCATAGATACCATCCCTGTATGGAGTGCCCCACAGCGCTGTAGAGTATGCTGCCCAAATAGGATGTACAAGCTATGCTGTGCTGTCTGGTGGGGTGGACGCCCAGCCCACCAACAGGCCGTTTGTAAAAGCAGTCGACCTGGCGGCTGCTGGGAGACCGAGACTGGCCACGGCAGATAGGCGAGGCGAGCTGCGATGACGCACCTCGCCAGTTGTGGAATAGCCAGATCGCGAGGGGCACCCTAGATGCGGAGCCCAGCCGCTACGCCCGCAGGCACATGTGCAGCAACCACGTCGGCGTGGAAATACGGTGGAGATCGAGAAACCTGCAAGCTGCACTCGGCGCGTCATCGTATCGATCGCCCGTGCACCGAACCAGACCCAAACCCAAAACCCCACATCTCCACATTGGCGTTTCGTGCCTCGCCTTCGGCCCGAGGTCAGCAAGCGTATTCCTGCGGGCCCCGTGGGAGGAGCTGGCAGCGAGCGATTCGAAAATCTCGCTTCCAGGGTAGGCTCCTGAGAATTATCTGACCTTTGTTGATCCGACCTCGTTTCGCGCTTGGTGATCTGACTTGTTTTTTGTAGTGGATCTGACCTTTGCTCGACCGCTCGGCTCGGCGCGACGCGAGGCTGGCGAGCGTGGCTGTCTGGCTGGCCGGCGGCTCGCGTCCAGCGTGGTGCGGGTGGCAGCTGCCGCCCACCGAACCGCATGACGCGGAGCTGCCGCCGATGCTGGCCGCCGTCATTGGAGCGTGCTAGCGTGCGAGCGTGCTAGATCCGGGCCCCGGTGCGGGGCAGCCCATACATTCAGACAGGTGCCGGTGCAAACGACCACTGCTCGTCGGTTAGATGGCGAGCGAGCGCGCAGCGTGGCCGCCGCCGGCAGGAGCATGCTGCTTCCGAGAGGGAGGCACGCATTCCGCGCTGGGCGAGCTGGTGTTATCCAACTTTGTGTGCGGTTTTCCAACGCGGCAGGAGCAACTGTAGCCATGCTCCGCGCGCCCGTGGCGCGCGATCCGGCCGCGAGCCGCGATTCGCGACGTGCGAGGCGATGGCGCCCGCCTGCAGGCAGCAGTGACGGCCGGCGGCTGGGCGTCCCGGCGGCTGCGGCCATGGCATATGGCATGCTTGCGTCAGGCGACCTGTCCGTCCGGCCTGCTGATGGCTGCCGACTGCTGGCACCCTACTCGCCCGTCCAGTCCGCACGCATCAGCTGCTGCTTGCGGTCGCACTCTGAGTGGCCGGCCGTCCTGCGTGCGCGATTGGGCGTAGATATCAGCTGCGCGGAGGTTTGCCGCAGGTTCCGGGCGGCGGCGGGCAACGGTGGCATCAGGAGGAAAATAAGGGTGGGTGATTTTTTTTTCCAACACGCACCACACAGGGCCCGTCAGGTGCCTTCATCGATCAGTGTCGGTCGCTCAGGATACTGGTGGCCGATGTCCTTTAGGGAGCAGGAGGCATCAGGGAGGTGGTGGGATGTCAGGCGCGGGGCTCGTGGTGGGGGCACGCGTGGGGATGCGGGGCATGTCCGAAGAATAAGCTGTTGATGCATAGACTCTGTAGACAATCTCCGACGCGCATACAATCTAGAATCTATTTCCAAGAGGTACAAGAAACGCTAGCAGTGGCCCCGCATTAGGTGGTATAGGCAAGGAGGGCCGCGGCAAGCGAGAGCAGCACGGCGTGCGGCGCGATGGTGGCAGTCACGAGCGAGGCGCTGACCTTGATCGGCACCTTTGCGTCCAGGACGAGCACGTCGAACCCGCCGACCGTTCCGCGCTGGCAGCCCTTGTCGCCCGTGGCAGCGACATACGTTCCGACGCTCACGTCCGCGCGGCGCATGTCTGCGCACGCTGCGCATCCCTCGAACAGAAACAGCTTTGGGAGATCCAGCTTTTCACCATTCTGCCAGATTTGGATTCTTCTGTTAGCCGCCACGCTGCTGCTGGCTACTCACTCTCGGCCACAGAGATCCGCGCGCTGGCGCATATTGTCCTGGTTCAACCACGACACATTCAGAGCCACGACGTTGTCAGTGTGCAGCTGCGAGATACTCGGGCCGCACGCGCTGGGGTTCTTGACAATCGGCACCGACCAGTCGCTGCCGCCACTGACCGCCGCGCACTTTTTGTGGGGTGGCATGTTGTTGTCGTAGTAGCTGCGGCTGTTAGCGTACTGTCACTCGGCATCGGCATCTTCCGCATCTGAGCGGCAATTGAGACAGCAATGCAATGGAGGCACTGGGCGGGCAACGGCACACGGCTAACGGATACACGTTGTGTGCTCGAGAAAGCCAACCTTGATCCGCCTCGTGACTGGGTCGGGTGACTCGGCTCGCTCGACTATGGAGGTCGTGAGAACGAACAGACCATGACCATATGAAGATTTTCCACTCCCTCGTCGTGCCATATCTGGCAAGAGAACAATAGAGGGACGGTTCATTTCCAAATCGACCCACCACCCCACCCCTGTGCCTACACCGCTGCTTCTCTTCCACATCTCATATTGACATGCTTCCCATGCCCTGGGCTAGGATACTGGCACGCGCGAGATCCATCCCCATGCCTTCGCTGCCAGCCATCGAGGAATGCAGGCGTGGCAACTGCCGGCGGCACCTCCCCACCAAAGTGGAGAGAGCCAATGGCGGCCGGCCAAAAAATGGCAGCAACCAGAGATAAGAGTTCCCGATGGCGGCGCAGTCTTGTCCGACTTGGAAAATAGCAGAATAGCCGCTGTTTCCTGCCGGCCCGCGTCCACCGCACACCGCAGGCACGTTCAGAGACAGCGCCGGTTCCTTTGTCGCGTCGTTTCTTTTCCAAACGCCAAACTCGCTACGTTCCCAATAGTTTGCCATCGTGGACATCGCCAATGGGCACGGCCATGGTGTCAGTGGCGCACGACGCCGGCCGCCACCACACCCAATCGCGCCACCGCTGGTTGCGCCATTGCGACGAGCCGTTGTTAATCTGCACGCATGCATGGCGCAGCACGAGCACGCGAGCGAAGAAGCTCAGCGCGCTCGCGTGCTGGCGCCAGGTACCGCATAGTCTGCACACGACCCTCGCGCTCCGCCCTAGCTCGGCAGAATCATCCACGCAGTCTGGTACTCACTAGGTCAGATTCATGCCAGTAAAATTGAATGCAACACCGGGGCCGGTGATGCCCGTATGTGCGGGTTCAGCCGGTGCCTCGCTCCACGTCGAACTGGACGGTGCGGGGGAGGCGTCGTCCCCGGAGGCGGAGGCAGAGGGAAAGGGTGAGGACGAAGGGAGCGGGGTGGAGGTGGCAGAGGAGGCTGCTGAATGGGAAGTGGCAGATGAGCTGTTAGAGGCAGTGCTTGTGGCATTTGCACTACCGGAGAATGTTGGAGAAACAGTGGACGAGACGTCCTGCGCGCTGGAGGTCGGGGGCGTGCTCGAGGTTGCGCTCGGGACGTCTGACCCCGATGCCAACGGGACACTCGCGCTAGCGGGGTTACTGATGCTGGCGCTCGCGCTCGAGTCTTGCCGTCCGACGAGGGCCTTTGCCTCCACCTGGAGGAGGGCGAGCACGAGTGCTGCGAGGAAGACGGGTCGCATGGCCGGTACAGTAGGGACTGGGATGGGGCGAAGGAGGACGATGAGGGTAAAGCGGCACGGTACCCGAAACGGAGATCGGAACGGCGCGTAGGACGGAGTGAGACGGAGTGGAACGGAAACGAGCGAGGCACGGAGTGTGGCGGCGAGCGACGGGTCAGCTGGATCGGGGACCGATCACGGAGGCCGGATATCGCAGTCAAAGGAGTGAATAGGATGGGCGTGTCAGCGGGGGTGAGTATAGAGCAACAATGTGATTATGCAGGTGGTGGTGCGATGAGGACTGGATTGATTCTCGTGTCAGCGATTCCACCCGAGCACGGGCCGTTGGTTGCTTGCTGGTTGCTGCTTCCCCTCGCGCTTCTGCATGGATCACTACCACGGGGTTGTCCCCCGATGTGAGATCTGTGCGACATAACATGGCGGCATGGACACGGACATGGAACAAGGTTTGATGTGTGCGGGTTGCGCGACGCGATGAGATGAGACGCGATGCGATGCAGAGGGAGATGCAGTTTGCCACAGACATGCACTCACCAGGAGATGATGAGCTCCCCGTGGGGCCGCGCTGGAGGGGGAGATGCGAGTACGTCCGATTCCGAGAATGTCGTTGGCTGTTGTTGCTGCTGTCGTCGTGGTCGTCTCTCTCTCTCGGGTGTGCAGAAGTGGAAAACAACAAAAGCGAGGTCGGGCAGGTTTCAGGAATCTCACCCTCGGTGCTCAGAGTGCAGGGCAAGGGCAAGGGTCAGGTAAACCTGGGTGAGTGGCGTTTTTCCCACACTCTGTCCTGGGTGCTGCTGCTGCTGCTGCTGATCTTGTTTTCGAATCTCTGCCAGTCTCCCATTTCGAATATCCCGACACTGGGATGTATGCATGCTGGCTGGGTGGTGAGTAGCCTGATTCAACAGACAGCCGAGCCAGACGAGTCGACAGCCAGCTAGCCAGCCAGCCCATCTCCCCACCCGCCGGCTGCAGTGACAGCGAAAACGACCATGTAGCGAGCATAGACGAGCGTGCACACAGTGGGGTATGCATGTATATGCAGTACACAGCTCGCTGATCGCCGATCCAGATCAGCCAGCACTCTGTTCTATTCCATTTTCCGGGTATTCGGCATGGACAATCTCGGGCCGCACACACACACACACACACACAGATCAACAATGAGACTGGTGCCGAGCCGGGTGCGTCCGCGTAGCCTTTGTCCTGGTTGCTCTGGTAGTGCTTGCAGCCAACCGCGTCTGGTTCCACTATCTTTGAGCCTTTGTCATGCATCCAATCACAGGCCACAGGCACTGGGGATCTCGCCTACTCGTCGCCTGTCGGGAAGAGGGTTTTGTGTTGCCGCCGGCTTTGATTCTGTCTAAGCCCCCGCCCGGTCAGGCACACGCACCGGGCAAGCAGGTCAAAGCTCGTACCGAGACCCCGAGATTGATTATTATGCGGACAATGACATGATCCAAAGAGAAAAAAATCGAAAAAAAGACGCCAGCCGGGCAGCCAGGCTAGCGGCCGTCGTTGTCAGGGTCCGGTCTGATTGTGAGTGATCAGGAAAAATCTACTCCACACACTGTGGCTGTGGCGGCAGCGTCGGCAGCAGCAGCAGCACGTATCCACAGCGGCCAAGCAAATATGCACAACCCCCCCGGCTGCGTCGCCGACCTCGCAAGACAATGCCCGAGTGACTACTGCTGTCGTGCGAGTATATAGTCTGCCCGCACTCGTCCTCATCCTCCCCCCTCCTTCATCGTTCACAACCAGCACTACATAGTTTAACAAAGGCCAAGAGCCACCACCACCCCCACATCTACATTCCACAGCGACAGCTCAACTCGACTACACTCCCTCCCCCCCACACACTTCTTCTCCCTCTACATTCAATGCTTGCCACCCTCCCCCGCGCCGCTCCCCGCGCCGCCCGTCGCGCCCTCACCACTGGCTCTGCCAACCGCGCCCCTCTGGCCCCTCCCTACGAGCACGCTGTCCGTTCGTCGCTCGCCCCTCCCTACGCCCAGGTGCTCTCCACTGCCGAGGACCCTCTCCAGCCCTCGTACGGCTACCAGCTCCTCGCCAAGTCGTCTGCCCCCGCCGCGCCCACTGCCGCCGAGTGGATCGCTGGTGTGCTGCAGACTGACGCCGGCCGCGTCTGGGCCCAGTCCGCTTGGGACTCGGCCATTGCCGAGCTCGCCGAGCAGCCCTCGGCCGCCCCTGAGATTCCCTTCCAGGCCCTCACTGCCGTCCTTGCCGACGCCTCGATGCGCACCCTCCTCGCTCGTGCCGGAGCCGTTGTTGTCCGCGACGTTGTCCGTGACGCGCTCGCCGAGGCCTGGGCCGCCGAGCTCATCGCTGCCCGCGAGGCCCGCACTCCCCCCCACGCCACTTTCCACCACGACGCCCAGGTCGCCGCCCGCGCCGACTGCAGCGTCATGAGCGCCACTGGCCAGGTCCTCCGCGCCCTCGTCCCCAACGCCGGCGCCCAGCCGTACGTCCGCATCGACGCCGCCTCGCCTGCTCCCTCTGCCCCCTCGTTCGCCGGCAAGTCGCTCTGGTCCGCCCCCGAGGCCGCCGGCACCCCCCTGTATGCCCACCTCGCGCTCGCCCGCACCGGCCTCTCCGTCCCCACCTCGTCGGCCGCGTCCACCTACGCCCTCCTCCGCCCCCACTTTACCGCCAAGGCGTCGCGCATCTCGTTCTACTCGTCTGCCGACTACCTCGCCCCGGCCAACTGGGCCATGACCGACAAGGCCGCCGACTACTCGGCGACGCTGTCGCACGTCCGCCCCGTCGCCGTGCAGCTCAACGCCGGCGACGTCCTCCTCAACCACGCCGGCGCCCCCGTCTCTGCCCAGGACAACGGCGGCCTCGTCCTCCCCGTCCACCCCCTCCCTGTTACCGCCGCCAACACCGCGTTCGTCGCCCGCCAGCGCGCCGCGTTCGAGGCCGGCCTCCCGCCCCCCCACATCCAGACCGACGGCCTCGTCCGCCTCGAGCCCGCCGGCGACGCCTCGCTCATCGAGTCCCACGCCGGCCGCGTTGCCATGGGCTACGACGCCTAAGCTCTCAAGCACAATAATAGCACACTGCGAGAAGTACTCGCTTAGAAATCTAATAGACAAATAACGCCCGGCAGCGCCGAGACTAGCTCGGCGCCCTCACGCCGCGCACACTGCGCGTGAGGCAACCCGGCGAGCGCGTGCGCCAGAGCGCGCGCGCTCACCCCACACCCACATAGAAGATAAACGGAATGTATTTCCCCATTGTATCTTACCCGTGCCGCCCGGTGCTCGCAGCAGTCCACTCGCCTCGCCACTGACCACTGACCGACCTCTGCCTGTTGGCCCATTTCCCACCCCGCACAGAAACATTCCTCGGCTGGCACGCATTCTCCGGCCCGTGGCCCGTGGCCCGCTGACCAGACACTTTTTCTCTCGCGGCGCCGGGGCGAGGTACCGTGGCCCTCGCCTCGCATGCCTCGCCTGCCCGCCCGCGGGTCCGGGTCCCAGTCCCACACACTTACAGCTCACAGCACAAAACACGACCCCGGCCCCCGGCTCCCGCTCACGCTCGGGTGTGGCCGCCACTGCCACACGCGTGTCTTCTCCGGGTCGTATACCCGGTTCGGACTCGGGGAGATCCGCCACCGCAAGCAACGCAAGGCACACGCGACCAGCGGCGGTGGCCGTGTTCGTTTAGCAGTTTTGCCGACTACGCACAGCCGATGCGCCCCGCTGCTGGCTGCTGGCTGCTGGCTGCCGCACAGCTCACAGTGGACAGCTAGAGGTGGACAAGGGTGCGTCCATATGTGCTGGCAGAGCGGAGCGCGGTGGGAGCGGCCGGCAGATATCGTCCCCAGGCGTGGCGCGTCGCGTCCGCCAGGACGTGTCGATCCGTCGCCCGCAAGTTGCCCGCCGCAGCGCTGCACGAACCCCCAGTGCCCCGCCCCCGGAACGCGGAACGCGGAACGCGGAACGCGGAACACAGAGCGCGGAACACGGAACGCTCAGCCTCCGACAGGCATCTCTCTGCAACATACGGCGGCGCGTGCGGAGCTGCGGCCCTCGCAGGGCGCGTGCGGCGACGGACACGCAGCAGAAAGCGCCCGGAAACGACAGCGCTGAAGCGGAGCAAAGTGGCAGGCGGCAATGCATAAAGTACGAGCTTGCGCTCACTGGCCATCGTCTGCGGGCAGGTCACACCAGCTGCGCTGCCGGGCGCTCACAGGTATGGGTCTCTGCCCACGGTGTGGACGCATCCCCCGACCTGCCTGGCTCGTACTGGGTGGCCGCTCCCCTGCCCTCGCGGCGCGCTGCACTGTACTGCCAACATCTATTCATGGTCCATAGAAATACACTTGTTCTACTCTTTCTACTCTCCGGTGCTACTCGCCGTTGTGCTTCCAAAACTCCAAGATGGACGAGTACTCTGCCCGCCGCTTGATGCTGCCCACTTTGCCGGGCGGCGGCTCGGATGCGCCGCGCTTGTTGGCCCCCTTGGGCGACGACAGGTTTGGCGCAAACGACGTCGGCGGGGGCGGAGCGGGCGCGTCAAAGACGGTGCCGGTGCCGGACACGTACCGCGTGGGCGTAAATTTGCGGCCAACGCCACCGATACGGCCGCCAGTAGTCTGCGCCGCGATGGGGTGCACGTTGTGCTGCTGCGGCGAGTGCGATGGGCTCGGTGCCGTCGCGTGCGCAAAGCGGCTCCGGCTCGGACTGGCGAGAGGCGAAATGCGCGGGCTCGCTTCGAGGGCGGCGAGCTTCACTGGACTGCGCGCGACGGGAGCGTGGAGTGTCGTGTTGTGGGGCAGGGAGGAGGTGCTTGCTGCAAGTGTGCGGGTTGGAGTCAGGGGGGTAGGTCCAGGCAAGGGGCGCGAGGGAGAGGGGTATGTCTCTGCGCGCCTGCCGTTGCCTAGCGGAGAAGGAGGAGCAGTGTGGTCCCGCTTTCCAGCCGACACGGGAGGCGCCGCGAGCGGCGACGACGGGACAGAGTGTGAGAGCTTTGTCGGTGTCTTGGGTGCCACAGGTGGGGTCTTGGGCAGGGGCCGATTGCCGGAACTGGAAAGTACAGTGTTGTACGCGGGCCTGGAGGTGCGAGGCGAACCGCTGCCGGACGACGAGAGAATGGTGTTGTATGACGGTCTGCTCGTGCGGGTCGTCGACGCCGAGAGCGGGCGGGAAGAAGACGACGAGAGGGCGCTGTTGGGACGCAGAGAAAAGGGCTCGGTGGTAGGACGTTCGCGGTGGCTTGTTGTAGAGCCAGTAAGAGACGAGGTGAGGCGTGGGGGCGTCGGCGTATTGCGCAGAAGCGACTCCCAGTCTGTAATGCCGGGCGGAGGGAGGTCGGGCGACTCGGGGCGGGTGATGGTGTCGGCCTCGGGGGCAGGGGGTGGCGGGAGGGGCTTTGAAATGCGGGCGGGTGAAGGCAAGCTGGCTGCCTCCTCAGCCCGCGAGTCGTCGCCGGAACGGGTCGACGTCGAGAGCTGCAGGAACGTCGTAGAGACCTGGCTCGAGACGGACGACGCGAGCGACGGCTGGCTCGAGACCGACGATGCAAGGGGCTGGCTCGCCGACGACACCAAGGGCTGGCTGGAAGTGGATGATGCGAGTGACATCGGCGCGCGGTTCAAAGAGGACGCGAGTTGGCGCGACGCAGGGGCGACGACCGTCTTGGACAGGGAAGAGGTGGTGGACGTAGTAGATGCGCTGGATGTTGATGTGGTCGAGGTGGCAGACACAAACGAGGCGGTCGACGCTGTCAGGGCTGATGCCGTTGATGCGCGCAGGGCCGACTTGGGCTCGGGGCTTGGCTCGGGCGTGCGCTCCACGTCCTCTGGTATAGCGGAAAGCTCGCCGTCGAGGGAGAGCATGGTGCCGTGGCTCGAGGTCGAGGATGTGGATGAGGTAAGGAGATGCGGGCTAGCCGCGGGGAGTTCGACTTCGGATTCGGGTTCAGCTTCGGGCTCGGGGTCGAGCTCAGGCTCGGCCTCGGGAGCTGGGGGTAGGGCCGCTGGGGCTGGAGTGGGGGATACAGTTGCGGGCGCGTGTGTCGCCGTGTTTGTGGTGGTAGTGCTGGCGTTTGTGCTAGGTGGTGATACAGTAGTCGATGCGAAGGGAACCTGGGAAACTTGAGAGACTGGAGGCTTGGAGACGGAAACTGGGGCAGAGGGGGCGGAAATCTGGGGAACGGAGAGGGTTGGAACCGTGAGAGGCGCCGCGGCAGCGGGCGGGCAAGCGGCTGGGTCACCAGCGGCCGCCTTCGCGGCACGGCTCGCTGCAAAGCTAGCGGCCAGCCGCTCGGAGACGGACATGCCGCTGCGGTGTGTCGGGGTCGTGCGGGGCTTGGCGGTGCCAGCGCCGAGAAGCGAGGGGATGCGCGCTGCGAGGCCCATCGAGAGGCCGGTGCCAAAGGGGCCGGTTGCGCTGCGGGGTGGCTGCGACTGCGGCTGGGGCGATGGCTCAGGCAGGGTAAGCGGCGTAGCGGGGTCCGGAGCGGGTGTCGACATGGGCGCAGTGGGCAGGGCGGTCGAGGTCATGACGGGTGTGACCATTGGGGCTGTGACTGGAGCAGGAGCGGCGAGAGGCTCTGCGGCAACGGGAGCCGGGGCAGCAACAACCCGTTCGGCAACGGTGACATGCGCCACTGGGGAGGGCACTGCAGGAGGAACAGGCAGGGGGCGAGCAGGCGATGGTGCAGTGGACGCGGCCGATGCGGACGCGATGGACCCAACCGAAATGTCGCCATTCTCCCAGTCGAGCTCGGTGAGCAAGAGCGAGTCGAGCTGCTCCATCGCGATGCTCTTGGGCCTCTCGCGCTGGGGCAACTGGGGCCGCGCAGTCGAGGCATGTGCAAGAGCAGTGTCCGACGATGCAGTTGAGCGCACACTCGCAAGGCTCGACACGCTCACGGAGCGGTTCTGGCTCTGGCTAAGGGTAGACGGGCGGCGGGGCGGGCTGGGGCTGGGGCTGGCCGGGGGCGAGAGCGAGATCATCGTACCCGGCGTGCCGGGCGAACGGGGGTGGGCGCGGACAAAGAACGGTGACTCGACGCGCGCGGGCGGTGTACGGGGCTTTGAGACGTACAGCACGCGGGGAGGCGGCGAGGGCGAAAGCGGCTGTTGCGATGCCACAGACGTAAAGGAGACCTCTGCGGACGTGGTCGCGTCCTCCATCACTACATCCAGCGCAGTTGGGCGCGCGGGGGACGGTGTCTGTGGCATCTCGTTCGCGGACATTGAGCAGCTGTCGTCCGCGGACGCGACAGACGGTGTCCAGTGCAGGTGCTGCTCAGCTCTGGTTGCAGCCGGGACGGCGATACCGACGGACGCGAGCGCCTGTGACATGAGGCTGTTGAGGGTGGTTGAGGGGTCGGGGCCAAATGCTTCCAGAGTTCCCTGCGGCAGCGGGTTGGTCGATGGAGGGCGCCAAGAGTGCGCGGCGTCGACGAGCGGTGAGAAGGTCGTCTCCCAGTCGAAGCGCGGCGGACCAGTGCCAGACACCTGTCTGCTCGGCGGCGAGCGAGGGAGCCGTGTGGTGCACTTGTGCGGCCTGCACCCGATGGCGTCGCGGATGTATGCGCGGTAGGTGAGGTGATCCATCTCAACGTCGGTGCCGTAGTAGTAGTTGAACAGCGCACGCAACTGGGCGTGGGACATGTTGAGCAGGTGGTACTCTGATTTCACGCGCTGGTGTCAGTCGTGCAAACAAGTTGCCAACTTACAACTGGCGGTTTGCCCTCCTCAAAGCTGCTCAACACCTCGAACCAAGGCTCGCCCTCGGGAACGAGCGAGTTGTGAATTCTGAGAATTGAGTTAGAGATCTATGACGACGTAATGTTCCCACCTTGCGCGGGTGTTTTCTGCAATCCTGCGCTTCTGAGAGTTGATCTTTTGGATCTCGCTGTCGATGCGCATTTGGTTGACAAAGAGGAGCGTGTTCATGTTGAGAACTGCGTCCATGCGCTGGAGGGCGCTGCTGAGCATGGATGTGAGATTGTCATCGTGTTGGGGTGGATGAGGGGCAGGTGGTGGTGCGTTAGAGTGCAAGTGTGTGGATGCAGTGGTGTTGTTGTTGTTGTTGTTGTTGTCGGCGGGGCCTGATGCCTTGGGTTGTGTTGATGATGATGCTGATGGCGAGTGTCCGTACGAGTGTAATGTTGTGGCTGAAGGGGCACAGAGCTCTATCAAAGAGTTGAAGGGGTGGTGGTGGTGGTTGTTTATCGGCATTTTGGGGTGGGGTGGGGGGATGGGGCGGTGTTGTCGATGGCGATGTGGATGGCGGCGAGAGTATGTGTGGTGTTGACAAGAGCGCAAGTGGTGTTGTATAGTACAAGAAGAGTCAGTGTGCCGTGTGTGGTGGATGTGGATGAGGATGTTAATGTCGCCGTCGTCGAGAGAGAGAGACAGAGAGAGGGAGAGAGAGATGTTTTGTCGTCGTCACCTAAACCAGCCAGCGAATCCAATTTCGGGGGTGGTGGCTCGTCGTCGTCAGGCGTGGCGGTGGCCCAGAAAAAGAAATCAAACAAACGCGTCCCACCCACGGCACGGCCCATAATAGGAGCGGGATCAAATTGTAAAGTTTTTGCTTCCGTCTCTAGTCCTCGTCTGTAGGCATTACACGGGCACACAATGCCGAGACGCAGAGGGAGGTGCCAAGTTCGAGTCATGGATGGATGCATTGCCCGTCACTGCAACTCTCGTCGTCGTCGTCGTCGTCGTCGTCGTCCCCGTCGTCGCACTAGCTTCTTCTCTCTTCTCCTCTCATCACATCACAATCACCAACAACCCAGCTTCGTTCCCAACACCCACCTGCAAAAGCGCTCGGACCGCGCCATCCGCCCACCACATTGGTCCCACTCCCCCACCCACCACACCACCCCTGCACCTGACGACAAACCACAAAAGCCTCCCACGGTCACCTCCCCTCCCCTCCCTCGTGCGCTCCTTCTGCTCCAGGCCTCTTTTATCTCTTACATCACACACCCATCTCATCCACCTAATCTACTACCCGCACGAGACACGTCCCTCTCCCAGTCATCTCGCCTCCACCACCACCGCCATGGGCTTCTTCGACTTCCTCCCATGCTGTGGTCGTAGCACCGTCGACGACACCAAGGTTCATGACGAGGTACGTTGCACTGAAAGGCGAAAAGCTGCAACTGCTGCGTGGGTGGGCAGCGCGGACGTGGACAATGCGGTGGCGATCAACACCACCAGCTGCAGCGCGTCGCGTCCATCTCGCCATCGCGACACTACTCGGCAACATGCACGCGATAAGACCCCCCGCTGTGACAATTACACTAACACACAGCCGACCGACACCGACCCCCTCCTCGCGCGCCCCGCCTCTGAGAGCATCACATCGCAGGAGGGCTATGGCTCCGTGTCCATGACCGCTGCTGATGGCGGCGGCCTCAGCGGTAAGCAGCGCGAGCGCATCGCCGAGATTGGCCGCGAAGTGGGCAAGTGAGTACGGATGTTAGCTCGTCGTTGTTGCTCACAGCTAACCACAGCCACATGCTCCCCATCAACCAGGCGTCTCGCGCGGCGACTACCTCGCCCTCTGTGCGTCACCCGTCTGCCGCGCGCGCCCCGTCCCCCGACAGCAGCTCGTCGCCCTCGCGCCCGACTACTCCCTGTCCCCCCGGCGGCAACGACGACTCGCTCGCCCCCGCGGACGCCGACGACGACGGACAGTCGACCATCGCCACCCGCTCCGGCGCCGCGACACCAACCTCGTTCGCCAACGGCCCCGACGCCAACGGTGTCGTCCACAAGCAGGTCTTCCACGGCGGCGGCAACCCGAAGCGCGGCACCAACGGGCGCGGGAAGAAGGGCGGCCGCGGACGCGGCCGCGGTCGCAGCAAGAAGATGAAGTAGAGCCGTCAACGAGCTCGAGCGCAAGCGAGCGTGCCCAGCGCACATCGCCCGCTCGACTTGACGTGCTCGTCTCCGTCCGCATACCCGGTTCATTCATGCCCTCTCAGCAACGTAAAGCACCACAGCCCCAGCATAGCACCTCCCCGCAAGGACTTTGTCTCCTGTCTCCGCAAAACCCCACGCACAGCACATCGCACGCACCAGCACCAGCACAAACAAAACACCAGCCCAGCCTCACCTCCACGCCTACCGCACGCAGTAGTACGCAGTTGTATTTTTCACCATTCCCATTCCAGATTGTCCTCGGGGCCGAGCCCGCTCTCGCTCTCGGTCGGTCTCTTCCTTTCTCTTTGCTCCTCTGTTTTGTGTTTCTCTCCATCTCTCTCGCTCTCTCTCCATCTCGCGATATCATGTCTCTTCACTCTCCGCCTGGTTTTAGCATAACCGAAATGATGCAGGGTCTCTTTTTACTCTCGCCGCTGGCCTTGTAAACACCGCAGCGACTCGCGTGCCGAGCGCTGCTTTCTCTGCCGCATGGTGTGCGCACCAGTCATGCAGTGTCACCGTCGAGTGGTGGTGTCCAGTGGCGTCATTTCGCACGTGCAGATGGCTGGACGCGCCGTGGGCGCCGTGGGCGCCGTGGAGCACGCGCGCGGCGGGGGAGGGCAGCGCAGGGAGGAGAGGGTACGAGGGCAACCGAGGGTCCGCGGCGCGGCGGCCAGTGACGTGCGCCGCAASMCCCGCCCGGCGCCCAGCCCGGGGGGGCGTCCCGCGCAGACACGTGCCGCGGCGACCGGGGCGGGCACGCCACGAACGCCGGCGGTAAGTACTGTACTGTAGATGCGAGCGACGGCCCAGGCGGCGCTGACGCCAGAACGCTGCGTGTGGCGCCGCGAGCGCGGCGGGTGGGCGACGTGCTTGTACTGCCGCCGCCTCATGCGCCGGGACTTTGGCCGGTACGTCTGCGTGCGTGCGTACGTACGTATGCTGACGGCAGGCGGAGCGTCGGGACGCAGACGGACGACTGGGACTGTGATGCGGCGGGGCGCGTCGGGGGATCAGCACGAACAAGACTGGCGCCGGAGGGGGCTGACTGCACGGTTTCGGAGCCGCCGGCAGCGCTCGGCGGCGACGGCGAGACTCGTTCATCGGAGACGCACGACAGCTGCGTGGGCGCGCCGCCGTGCCGGCCCGCGACTGTCGCCGCGCGCGTGCGCTCCAAGACGCGCTCGCTGGCGTTTATGCGCCCGCTGCTCGACAGGGACAATGGGGAGTAGACTACCCGGAGGGCAAGGGCCGAGATCGCCAGCTGTTTAGCTATGCATTCTTTGAATACCACTCATGTGCATCTGGAGGCTGCCTCGGCGGCAGTGTGGCGAGTACTGTTATGTAGTCCCAATGGAAGATGGCTCACTCACCTGCTGCACCAGGTACTGACTGACCTTGCCGGCGGGAGGAAGATCCCGGCCGTCGGGGTAGTGGCAGTGTACACCCTTATCTGATGTGCTGCAGCGCTGCAGCCGGACATGGTGCCAACCCCACATTGATAAAGATGGGGGGAGAAGCATTCCGCGGTGTCGCCCTGTCGAGCAGATCTGGGGATGTGAACGCTTGCTTGCATCAAGCATCGAACGTCCATAATGTGCGTTCGCACTGCAGGCGCGCCTTGACCCGCACCAGGTATTCCGAATTCTGTGTGACCTTCTCGTACAGTTAGTTGTCTCAAAGCTCTAAGAGTTCCGTCACCAACACCATGCGGGGCATTTGCTTGGCCAGATCGATCCTTCTGATAGCGACTCGCCCGCTCAAGATTAGATACAAGGGACTGCCCGCCAGAGACCGGTATGCTGACGGTGGACCGCTGGCCGCCCCGCACCTACTCGCTCCCCGCATCTAATCGTGACGGGTAGCTCAATAACACGACCCACGTCTGGTACACCTCCCTCCCGAGGCGTCAACTTCCGACGGACTGTCCACCGAACAGACACCGAGGAGCGGGTCACGCGTCCCCGCCTCCCAGATTGCGCCACGCGCTAGCGCTGCTCAAAGACGGGGCCAACCTCGGCTCCGTGACGATCTGGGACAATGATCTGGTGGCCCCGACGTGTTGAACACTTACAGCACAGAAACCAGTTACCCTCGGTATCTCATGCAGATCTACAAATGGCGGAAGTCTCCGCGAAAACTGAATCTCTTCCCGACCGATCAGCTCACCGCGGATGTGACAAGCACCACATGGGCCCACTGTAGAGCTTCCATGTATCCCAGGATACCGGGATCGACACATGGACAGGCACCATGTCCATAGACACCGCCTGCCTGACTGTAATCCGGATCAGTATAAAAGGCGGTCGACTGAGCTGCTTTGCATGCATCAAGCAGCAGCAACACACAGCGACAACATCAACATGCTCCTCAACTCGTTCTTCACTCTCTTCGTGCTTCTCCTCTCCACCTCGCTCGCGGACGCGCACCGCGGCGGAGGCAAGGATCACCACAACCACAACAACAAGTGTGTCAACCTCCGCAACACGACGCCTTCGGGGCACAAGCAGCGCCTCATCACGCTCCGCCGCGGCGCCACTTCCGCAGTCCTCACGTCCGAGCAGACCCAGTACACCGGCTGCTGGGGAAGTGTGTCGGGGTGCTCCGCTTCGGGCCGCAGCATGCAGGCGTACGGCGACGCCAAGATGCAGATGACGTTTGACAGGGAGTCCACACCCTTGTAGTCTGCCCCTCTGACCCGCAGCGTCTGTCAAGGCGTACCTCGTGTCGATGGACTCGGCCAACGGCGAACTCAAGCTTACCTACCCCGTCGTGAACGAGTATGCCGCGTACGCGCTCATCCCCCCGGCCGGGGCCAAGCCCGCGCCCGGCGCCGGCAGCTGCCTGTACCAGGCCGCCGTCATGATCAACACCACCCAGGTCACCACCTCTGGCATGACGTGGATTGACACCCCCGCCAACCCGCCCCAGCCTCCCACCGGCGCCGGCGCCCAGATCACCGACGGCTCCTCCCTGTTCAGGATCAACAGCGTCACGGCGTTCAAGTCCGAGGCCGCCCTCCGCGCCGCCGTCCCCGGCTACACGTTCGTGCTCCTCATGAAGGGCGTACCGGGCGACAACACTCGTAGGTCGGCCGAAGAGTCCGAGGAATAGTCTGTAGTCGGTAATCAGTAATGAACATGTGAATGGATTAAGAATTGATGAAGAGATTGAATTGCTGTGGCACCCGTTCTCTGCCACTGGGGATGGAGTTAGGTCGATACGCATGCGCCGGAGCCGTAGACAAGCCATCGCTTCACTCCCCGCCCCTCTGTTCCTTTTCTATGCCTACACAGCAAGCGGCGCTGTGGCGAACAGAGGGAGACGCTTTTCAGCGAGTGGGATTTGGGGCCCGCCGAAAACGCTACAACACACAAGATCCGCCACCCTCCACCGCCGATGCCCTCGGGCCTCGTCACCGCTCCGCTCTCCTCCGCTGCTCGGCAGGAGACAGGATGAGCGGGACAATCTGCTTCGAACCCCTTGTGAATCTGGGGTCTGGCGTGCCGCGCCCCGTGTACCGCCAACTGATGGCTGGCTCTCCTCGAGGCGCGCGCCCCCACACACACAGCGCCTCGCGAGCTCGTCAAGAGGAGCCAGCTTTTCCCTCTTTAACCAACATTCTGCGTACACAAGTCGTAGTTTTGCACCGCAAGGAGTCGTGCCGTAGCGGTTTTATCGGGTTTGGTATAGGGCGTTTTGCGCTCTCGGTGGTCTACTGCACATATTCTGCCCGAGGCTCATGACAGTATCCAGATGGACATGGCCTCGGTTACCCTCCATCAGAATATTGCCCGGATCTCGAGATACAGCCTCCTACTCCCAAATGGCGCAAGCCTCCAGGGTTCGAATCCCTGCGGCTCCTAATCTTTTGCCATCTGCCCAAGTACTTGGAGAGCGGGCCGCTGTCTGTGGAAGAACAAGAGCAAACGACAAACGACAAGGACGGGTACTTTATCCCGCCCCGCCTCTTCCCACCTGGCACCCGTGGCTCTTCTGTACTGGATCCGACCGCACACAAGGCATACCTCTCAAGTCACAGAGATTGGTTCGTCCGGCCTCGCGCATGTCAAAGAGCCGCACTTACCCTATTGTTCCATCGGGGACGCAACTCGGCGTCCTCCTCAACTCATATCCACTGACACAGCCGACTTGTTGCTGTGTGCTGTCATGTCAGTGAACAATAGAACCCTCTATTAACTGTTGAATAAGAGGCACTTTATAGCACTCCCCGTGGCATCCAACGCGTATGCTTGAGCGTGCCCAGACTGAATCAAGCGAGGCGGTTGTGGACCGTCGAACGTGGCGCGCGCCGTCCCAGAGTCCCAGTGCCAACTTCCTACCTGCAACTCTTGATCGCATTGGCAAGTCTACAGTGAGGTCTACAGTGGTACAAGCCTCAAACGGTCGCACTAGCCCAGAATCTCCAGCATCTGCCAAAACACGGGCGAAAGAACGATTCTCTCTGTCTCCAACGCCCCACTCTCCACAAGTTCGGCTGAAGCCATTCTTACAGACAGGCAGCTCCAATAGCTCGGGCTCTCCGTTGAGCTCATCCCCCTTTGGACGTGGGCTTCTCCGTACGATCAAACTCCCTCAATGGACCGCTATATGTTGTCTCGGTGCGGACTGCAAAAGCATGACGGGTGATCACATAGCTCACATCGTGGAGCCGTTCAACGACCGAACACTCCATGCCCCCTCCCCTCGTACGATTCTTCTTCCAACTCAACAACATGCAACAAGCCTGTTCCTGGTCATGTGGGTCCTGGGTCCACCGCAAGGCCACAAGGGCACAATTGACACCGAAACTGCATGTCACATCGTGGATGTAACTTGCTACGATGTAGCAGGTGGTAAGGTGTTGGTGTGCCACCTTGACGAAGCCACAATCCTTTCCTCCTGAATATGACGTCACGAGCCCCACACTCGCCCACAATCCGACTTCAACAGTCGGCGCACTCAGAACGATGTGGTCGCGGCAGCAGTGTTGCTGTGTGTAGCATCTTCACGCTCACGACTACCATGCATCTCACCACCTGTCCATATATTCTACAAGCCACCGAGAGAGCAATTCCGGCGGGTCAGGTGCCACCCAGCCGCGCGAGGCGCTAAGATTCGACCAAAAAAAGACGCGACCGACAGGCAGCACCGACACCACGCGGTGCACCGGTGGGACCATTGGGCCAGCCGATACTTTGACCGACAACGCTTACTCAGTGTCCTGATAGCACACACCCAACAGAGTTTCGCTCCAGATACAAAGACATGTCTATCTAACCTCCCAGCACTGCTCACTCACTCCCTCACCGCAGCATGCTAGACGATAACCCGGCTACCACTACGGCAACGACAGCGCAGGCGACGGCGGAAGCTTCGGGGACACTTCCAGTCCAGGAGGTGGAGGCGCCTGCAGCAAAGCCATGGTACCGCCAGCCCTCGGCCTACTGGATCATGGCACACGGCTTCATCCTTGTTTTGACGGCCGGCATGACGGAGCCTGCCAAGCCTGAGCTGCTGATCGGGCTTGCATGCACGATCCACCCGCCCGCAGTATCGTCTTCCCCGTACAGTGGGTTGCATGGCGAGGCTCGAAACTGACAGTAGCGCCGCTTCCTCGGTTCCCTACTCCCGAGGCTGGACTCTCAGACGCGACGTTCGTCGAGGGCGCGTCCGACGCGCTGTGGCCCTACCCCGAGACTGACCCCTCGCTGGGCCTCTCTGCCTCCTCCGCGGACCTCAGGAACCAGACAACAACCATCTCCAGGCCCTTCCCTGATACGGACCCCGAGAGCTGTCGCAAGGACGTTGGCGTTCAGCGCTTTGCAGCAAAGATTACCATGGGCATCACCATTATCTCTGGCATTCTCACTGTTCTCACAACGGGATTCTGGGGCTCGCTGTCGGACCGCTGGGGACGTACCCGCATCATCGCCATCTCCCAGATGGGCATTACCATCAACGAGATCTGTTTCCTCATCATCGTCATGAACCCGAAGCTCGCGCTCCCCATCTGGCCTATCTATGTCGGACCTGTGCTTCTCGGCATGTGTGGAGGCTTATCCGCGTTCAACACGTCGTTGACAGGATACGTCGCCGACTGTGCAGGCACCCGGTCCATGACGTCGTACCTCGCAGTTGTTATCGGCGTGATTCGCGCCGGAGCTGTGGTGGGACCATTGAGCGGCACGTTCCTAATTAATCTGACCGGCGACGCGTAAGTGGAGCCTACAAGATCATTGCAATCGGCTAATGCTCAGACTCATGCCACTCAAGGCTGCCATTGCAGTGCACATTTTCCTCATTTTCTGGTCACTCCTTGTCGTCCCCGAGTCGCTTCCTGTCGAAAGCCGTGAGGCGGCGATCAAGGCCGCCGCAGTCAAAGCTGAGGCTGCGCGCACTTCTGGCCTCAGCAAGTATGCTCTTTGGGCCAAGTGGGCACTCACTCCATTCGAGCCGCTCAAGGTCTTCCTCCCGGCGGCAAGCGGCCGTGGACGGTATAACATGGTGCTGTTCGGCATCATCAGCTTCTGTACCGCACTCACGAGGGTAAGCTACAGTGACAGGACATTCTCGGTGGCTGACGGTAGGGAATCCACGCGAGTCGCTCGCAGTATGCGGTGCTCGTCCTGGAGTGGGGACAGGAACAGTTCGGCCCGTTCTTGTCGTTGCTGGAGGGACTCAAAGTTGCTGTCCTCATGGGCTTGGTTCCATGTGAGTTCAAACCGCCTACGCAGACAGCAACTGACAGTAGTGGTGACCCGCCTGCTGCAGCCCTACTACGTCAACACGACCCAGGCCGTCTCCGAGCCCCTCCCGGAGCCCTCCGAACTCACGCCGCTTATCGAAACCGCGACAGACGAGCCTGCGCCAACTCAGCCCGCGCCCAGCGCCTCCCACTCCCCCGGAGCAATCCGTTTCGATCGTCTGCTCGTCATGTCGGGTATCTTCATTGAAGCAACGGGCGCCTATATCCTCGGCGCCAATGTGCGTGGCTCAGAGTCCGTGTTCGTCGGTACCCATGTCTACCTCCAGCTCGCCGCCGCCGTCGACGCGTCGTTTGCGAGTCTCATGCTCTCGCTCGCTCCGGCGGGAGTGGCTGCTGGAGAGCTGTTTGGCGCGTTTGGTGTCCTGGACGCACTCAGCCTATACTTCTTGTCGGCTCCGCTGTATGCCGGTATCTGGACTGCGACGCTCGCCGTCTACCCCGCCGCGATCTTCCTGTTCGCCGGAGCGTGCTGGACATTGGGAGGACTGATGGTTGGCGGCCTCCAGCTTCCTAGGGAGGTTGCGCTTCCTGTTGATGGAGACGATGAGTGATACAAGAGAGACTCGGACTTTGCGTTGGATGGGAGAGAATCTTCGTATCGGCGTAGATATTGTAACGAGATGGATACTGTTTGCAGCAACACTGGAACCGGCTAGCTAGCCCGATCATCACACTGTCTACCAAGGAAACGATGAGGAGCTTGATCACACATCCCTGTGTGACCATTCATGACTGCGACAGCTGCATGGATAAACGCTCGAACGCACACAACCGTCGTACAACTTCTGCGGCGTGCCACACTGGGAAAAGTGGAGGCGCCCCGAAACACAACGCCACGCTAACCGCTCCAGCACCAAGCATCCCAATCCCTGAGAACATCTTGTGAAGCTTGCCACGATCTTGGAGAGCTTCCCATCACAGACGACCGCGTGGAACGCGATACGCATGCGCATTTTCGAAACGAGGCGAAAAAGCATCGCCGAGATGTCCGAGTGGTTAAGGAGTTGCATTCAAGTGATTTGGATACGCTTTCCTCAATACGAGGAATGATTCGCAATGCGCTAGCATCCTGGGTTCGACTCCCAGTCTCGGCAGTACCTTTTTGGGTTTCATTCTCCATCCTGCATTTTTGAGACATTCATTGTGGCGATTTTCGCATGACTGTTGTTCCGTTCCTTCTCTGCTCTCCCTCCCTCTGCGACTGGCGTCTCTCCCTGCGCGAGCGACTCCTTGTTTTGTGATTGATGATTACAGGGTACGTCCGCCTCGTGTTTACATGGTGCCTTGTGTGTGGTGGTCATTGTCATCCATATCCCATCTGCTTCGCGCCGCGAGAAAAAACATGCGCGTCCACGCGTTTGCGGTCCCCATGTCATGAGCAGGTTATAAGGAGCATGTCAGCACACCTGAGGCACTCTCTCAACCACTACCACCCTCCCTTTCTCCTTGCCACCCCATCATAACACGCGTGAACTACTGGGCTTCTCCCCCTGTATCAACAAGAATCACATCCTCTCTGCCACAAGTGGCTCTCGGTGAACCATACCCGCGTGGACACTCAACTCCCACGGGCCACCAACCCTCAACCTCAACATGAACCATCTCCCGTCTGGCTCGGCGTCTACGCGTTCAAACCGCTCGCGCAAGAAGTCGTTGCCAAGTGAGTTGCCACATGTTCCGTTGATACCGTCACTGACTGTAGGTGACATCTTCAAGTCCATGAAGGGTTCGTTCAAGAATGCCTTCTTAAAAGACAAGCGTGAGTTGAATGAAAAACAGACCTTTCTAACCTGACAGTTGATCGGGACCTCCTGACCCCCGTTGACGCCCTGGGCGATGACCCCTTCCGCCGCTCGCTCATCCCCCACAAGGTCAAGTGGGGACTCTCAACGGACCACCTTCCTCCCCTCCCTCAGCCCTCAGCGAACCTTCGCTCCCGCAGCCCCTACCCCACCCACTTCCCCGATGACGGATACTCTCATCTCTCCATCCCCTCCACGTCGTCGGCCACTCGTCCCCCCACTCCGTCCTCGTTCGAGTCAGTCCTTCGCCCTGCTTCGCCCGACAACGCAGTCTTCTCCGCCTCCGCCATCTCCGTCCGCCAAGTCCTCCTGCCTCCTCGCCATGCCCTCCCCGACCACTGGGACAATGAGGACGTTCCTACCCCCCGCCCCGTTACCAAGAAGAAGTCGCGCCTTCTCCGCCCAAAGCCCCAGCGCTCATTTGGCGCCACTCGTGACACCTTTGCGCTTCACCACCGCGAGGCAGCCGTCAGTGGCACCTCACTCCACATGTTTATGCCCGACGCTGCTCAGCGCAGTATTGCCAGGGCTAGGTCTAACAACAATTTGGGCATTCCCAACGACGGGCTCAACGTTCTGCAGGCTACAGACGAGGAGAAGAAGAAGAAGAAGGAAGAGTTTGGCATCAAGATTGGGGCTCTCGACACGGAGAACAAGAGCATTTCGACTCTGGACCCCCGCCCGCCTGCTGCACGCCCGCCTGTCGCCATCCGCCTGGTCAAGACGGAGAACCGCTCCAAGACTTATGTTGGTCCCGCACACCATGCTCTCCGCCCCTCCAAGACCATCATCGCTCGCCCCCATCCTTCCACCACTCCCCCGCTCGGCAACGAGGCAAAGTTCCGTCGCCGCTCCCTCTCCATGCCACTTGTCAACCAGGAGGGTGCTTGGCTTGCGGGAAACAAGGAGAACCTCGGACACCGCCACAATGCTTCTGCCGACAAGAACATCCTCAAGGTGGTTGACCACGCCGCTATGGGGGCCATTAACGAGACGCTCGCCACCCTGACCAACTCGATGCCGCCCTCAAACCCCGCGAGCCCTCTCTCGCCCACTCACTCACCGGAGCCCTCTCCTTGCGCTCCCTTCACTGCCCTCTCCCACCCGCGCACCAGCTTCCCTGGCGCTGTCACCGCGCTCATCAAGGAGCACGCCACGTTGTGCCCCCAGACCGGCAAGTGGGAGGTCTCCAACGACGGCATGGTCATGATCGACACTGAGATCAAGCGCCTGCGTGCCGAGATCAAGGACCTCAAGGATAAGGGAGAGCTCGAGCAGCTCCGCATGCAGGTTGCCAACGCCCGTATTGTCAAGGAAAAGCCCCCGCCTGCGGGTGCGGGTGCCACCCCCAAGGTCCCTTGGGGTGCTCAGCTCAAACGCTCGGATGAGCGTACCATGACTACAGAGGAGAAGCGCCACCGCATGGAGGCGGCAAAGGCTACCAACCACAGCGACGACCTGAACGACGAGCCCTAGGCATGCGTGCGGCTCGGTCGCATCTCATCCCTGCCTTGTATCCTTCATCATCTCAAAACATCAGCCATTCCTATCAAGATCTCGCAGATACAGCTGCCGCTCCAGATCGCTCCAAGCGCTCTCTCATCACAGGAATAGTCCCATCTGCTTTCCCACTGCATCCACAACTATCGTTTCATTTCTGTTCCGCTTCCGTTCCCAGCCAGTGTTTCCGTAGGCCAGATGTTGTCGCAGACCTTGTCAGAAGAGTAGAAACAATAAACCCCCATGCAATGCTTACAATGCAACAACACCGGTTCACGCCGCGCAACGCCGCTGGATCGGAGCTTCAGGATGCGAGAGTGGGTCAGAGCCACACCTGTTCTCATTTGCGGCCAGGTGCCCGCGTCGCCCGCCTGATCATCTGGGACCCAAAGGTCGCAGCATCGCCATGCCAGACAAGTGTCAGGCGGTGTGAGCGGACCAAAGACAACTTGGCCTTTGGTCGTGTGGGCCGGTCTGCTCGCCACCCACTGGGCTGTTGGTGTACAAATGATGCAGAGATACATACACAACAGAGGACCTATACACTATGGCAATGATGGACAAACAACGGGAGGGGACTTGACAACAGACAGTGAAGGAGGTTGTGGGGCTCGACCTTCCTCTGGCTTGGGCGGTGACAGCAAAGGGCCCTGTGGTGGAGACGGCAGAACGATCGGACACACCTGAGAGCAGGGCCTGAGGGCTAGAGGTCAAGGTACACCTGGGTACAGTGCGCACAGGCGCTCACTCCCGCACCGATGGGGAGGGGGACGCACGGCTCTGGCGTGAGTTCGCTATTGGGAAGGCCAACTCACGACCAGCGTTGGTGCCTGTCTTCATGGCTCCGGGACAGGGGGCGGCCATGGTCGATACAGCTGTACGGCGGCCGGGAACTTGGTGGTGAGACTGAGGAGTCACGGGCACGAGAGGTGCGGGGGGCATTGACTATGAGGTTTCGATAGATCTGGTAATGGAGAGGAAGGTGGAGAGGGAGATGGGGGGGGGGGGGGGGGGAGAAGAGTGACAGAGGGAGGAGCAAGGAGAGGAGTGGAGCAGCAGCAGCAGCAGAAGAGATCTCCATCGCTCGCTGCTGTACACAAAGGCTAAACTGTGGTTGTGGATGCCGTCACCATCACCGTGCGTCGAAGACTTTGACCCTGAGACGACCATCGGAGGGGACCTGCGTGCCTTATTTAGGGATCACGCTCAGTGGGACAGAGGGCATTATGAGAGAGAGAGAGCAGGGCAATGCATCTCTCTCTCTCTCTCTGTGCTGCAGTGTTGGTGCTCGTTGCTCGTGCTTTTTTCGACAGCGACGAGAAGGGGAGAAGAGGAGAAGAAAGATCAGAGCGCAGAGCAGCCTGGGCAGCAGTTCCCTGTTTGTACAATGAGCCGATAGCGAGAGATGGACGACCGACCTGTACACATCCCACCACATTTCTGCTGTTTCTTTATCATCCACACACTCCTCGACATTCTTTACTGTGTCTCCCCCTCTGCTCACTATTCGCATTGTCCTGCCACTATTGCTGCTGACGACGACAACGACGACCACGACGACAACGACGACGACTGAAGCGTAGTGTCAAATCCACAACAACGACAGTCAGTCACTCTCGGCCGGAACGCCACTATCCCATTTAACTCTTTGGTGGACCCGACCCTTTTGGTGGTGGTTTGAATTTACCCTGTTCACCCAAACACTCCCTCCGTCCCCCCGCCGTACACCCACCCCACCCACGCCCCCCAGAGCCCTTGGCCCCCGCCCAGCCCAGGCGCCGTAGAAACCAAACAACCAAACAACCAAACATTGATAAACATTGCTGCATCCCATCTACCACCATCACCTCCTCCTCTTTCCTCTTATACATAGCCTGTGCTCCAACTACTACTTTTGTCGACAAGCTCATCCCCCTCACCCTCACCATCTCCTGCTCCTTTCGGAACACCAACCACTGCCGCCGACGTCGATCGAGGCACTGCAGGACAACATCTCCAAACATCATCTCTCCCTCGCTCTGCCGATCACTGCAGCAGTAACAACAACAACAACACCACCCACAACAACCCTCTCGACCTCAGCAGCGACGAGGACGACGCCCGCTTCTTGAGCCGAGATCTCATCCACCGCCGCGAACATACACCACCTCGACGCTGGATCTCTCCATCGCATTCCACCCGAATTCTACATTCCGCAGAAACAAACACTCACACCTCGTAAGTGGCACCCCTCCCCCAACACAACACTACATCTCTCTGACCATGCAGAACTCCAACCCCGAACCCACCAGCAGCCATGGCCATGCTTGCTGCAGAGCCCGAGGTCAACCACCTCGACATGGACGAGTTTATCAACTTCTCCGTTACAAACGAGTCCCCCGCCCGTCCCATCATCATGCGCATGAACGCTGCTGCTGCCGCTGCCGCTGCAGTCGGCAACATGAACACAAAAGAGGATGCTACATCTCCCTTTGGCGACGGCTTTGATCTCCATGACCTTAACGGCAACCAGAACGACTGGCTCGGAGGTATGAACTTTGACTCTGTCATCAACGTCAGCACACCAAGCTCGCGCGGATCCTCCCTCGAGACACCAAACATCCCCCAGAACGGCTTTGCCTCCATAGACCCCACCCGCCTCAAGGAGGCCGGCTCCGCTGCCCCTAGTGAAATGTCAAAGTCGCCCTCCTGGTCGCTCCCCGACCTCCAGCCGTCGTCCTATGAGTCACCAAGCGCCTTCCAGCCGCCGGCGCCTACATCCACACAACAAACAATGGTCGACATGTCTAGCAGCATCATGACACCCACAATGGAGCTCAACCGTCGGTTATCGGAGAGCAGCAGCGATCCCGCAGCACTTGGCAAGCGCAAGCGCCAGGGCTCGCTGCCAGACATCTTCATCCCCACCGCTCCCCAGCCCCAGCCCCGCGGCCTCCAGCGCTCAATGTCGACCGGCACACCTGTTGTAGTCACACAACTGGGCACTTCGGCAACCAACTTCCAGCAGCCTTTCCTTAATATCGTGGCTCCGTCTGAAGGCCCGCAGTCGGCACCGCCTATTGCCCAGCACCCCATGTCGTTTGCTCCGTACCAGCCCCAGTCGACCAACACTCAGCAGATGTTGATGCCGCAAGCTCCCGTCGGCGGCGGCCACCAGCGTGCATTCAGCTACTCTGGTCTGGCAACCATTCCGGAGGCTCCCACCTCTGCCCCTGCCGATGTTCAGTGGACTTCCATGGCCGGCGACATTGCGGGTCAGGAAATTCGGTTTGACAATGCCAACACCGACCTGACCACATACAACATTCCCGCCCCCGTTGCCACTCCAGCCCTCCCCGGCGGCTCTGGTCTCCTTGGTGAGGATGCCCTCAACGCTCCTCGGACAGCGCTTCCTCCTGGTGCCACACTCCGTCGCCCGAGCTCCTGCCCTGGCACATCACCGTCCACGAGCATGCCTGCTCGCCATGGCTACACCCTCCAGCTCCAGCAGCAAGAGGCCCAGAGGCAGTACCTCCAGCCGCATGTTCAGCAGCTCCAGACCCAGCAACAGCAAGCGCCGCTGCACTCGCCCCAGCTCGCTGCTGGCCCCCTCTCTGGCCACGCCCACTTCTCTCCGCTGCCCGGTTACTCGCCGCAACTCCCCGGCGGTCAGTTCCCGGCGGGCCCCATGTCCGCCGGTCCCCTGTCCGCCGGTGGCTACCCCATGTCAGCCGGCCCGGTCTCTGCCGGCCTCATCTCTGCCACCGCGGTCGGCATTGGCCGTCCCGTCATCCACCCCCAGGGTACCCACATCCGCCGCTCCTCTGACTCTGAGCTCGCATTTGCCATGGGCCAGCCGAACGTCGGCGCCATGCTGCGCTCGACATCGGTCCCCCAGGCTATCCTCGAGCCGACGCCGATGTACCACTCAACCTCGCTCCCCCCGCCCCCGAGCGTGAACGGCTATCAGCCAATGACCTTTGTCCCCTACGAGCCTCAGAGCGGCCTAGGATACGGCCGCCCCCGCGAAGACGAGCCGCCCCGCAAGCGCGTGGCGTCGAAGCGTGTCGGCACCTGCCTGAAGCCGGGACCCAAGGGCAAGCCCAAGCCCAAGACCGAGGGCGAGATGACTCTCACATTGATGACCCAGCCCCTCGGTTCGCTCGAGGATGAGCCGCTGCATTCCATCCACGACGAGATCCCTACCAACCTCGTCCCTGTCTCGTTTGAAGAGTTCCAGGCCTCGTTCACCGTCACGCCCTCGGGCACCATCATCCCGATGCTGGGCATCGAGGTCATGACCGAGCGTCTCATGTACGCCACACCCGAGCCGGTCGTCGACGCCTGCTTCCGCTGGTGCTACCAGATTGGCTCCGAGTTCAACCAGGCCGCCGAGAAGCAGTCCAAGTACTTCCGCTGCTGCTTTGACGAGTGCGTTGGCTCCAACTCGCGCATCTTTATGCGCAAGTCGGCCGTCGACTCGCACGTCCGCACCCACATTGGCTTCCGTCCGTTCAGGTGTGAGGCTGATCCCGAGTGGTGAGTACCAAATATTTTCTTCAGGTGACTGACATGCAGTGACGCCCGCTTTGTCCGCAAGCACGACCGCGACCGCCATGTCGCCACGACCCACCGCAACGAGAAGAGCTTCCTGTGCACAGACTGCGGGCAGAACTTTGCGCGAAGCGACGCTCTCTTGCGGCACCGTGCCAAGCGCGACGCCTGCAAAGCGCGAACCGGGCAGCTGTAGACGGCTGGTCCGCACTCGACTCGAACATTAGACCTCATAGGGACAATCCATCGCCTCGGCACATCGCGACCGGCGCGATGGCCTAGAACAGTGTGACACTAAGCTCCGAGACTGGCTCTCGCTGTATTTGTACCACCACCGCCACCACCCCCCGCCCGTTGACCACCACCATCCACCAAGATCCCTCCGCCACCTCTTGAATGTACCATTATTCTGTTATGCTGTCTCCTCCATAGTGCGCACCCTGCAGCATCGATACATAGTCATAGTTTACGACCTTATGATAGTATGCTACCCTGGTAGTTTAATCGCCGCACGAGCATAGCCACGGCACTGCAACCGACTTTGGCTGTGGAGTGGATCGAGGATCGAGGATCGAGGATTGAGGAACCGGGCACAAGGATCTCATCAGCATCGCACAGGCGCACGATCTCCGGCACGCTCCGTCAAGTCTCCGTCCCCTCTCCGTCCGGGGTTCCGTCCTCTCTAACCTTCATATCCTCTCTCTCTGGCCAAGACCCCCAAAGGGCGACTTCGAATGGAACCTTCGTATGGCAACTTCCGGGTACCTAGAGACCAAGACCCACATGCTTTCCCTCCCCCAGACCAACTTCATAAGAGGTACTGCAGGGATAGGGTGGGGGATTCCGGCGTAAACCAGTGATCCGGAATGCAGGTACAGTTTCGCAAGCGTTCCGTGTCGTCAAGGAACAGGACTCCTCACGATTTCATCGGCCTCGGCGGGCCCAGTCTCGTACTTGCTGGCGAGCTATCCTTAATCGTTATTCGGTTCTCGCACGTTTCACCACGGCTTGGATATTGGGATATTGGGCACGACCGGGACACGGGCCAGGCATTGTCACCTCGGAGGCGCTTCGCTGTCGTCGAAATGCTACGCACCGGCGACACGGCGCGTGCAGGTGGTGTCATTGACCGGGTTCCCCACACCCTTTAGTCTCCACCGCCTGGGCGCATCGCGGCCTCGGCGCCGGCTGCACAGCAGTCGTCCCCTGCATCCCGGCACTTGGCCGCGCTGCAGCAGCTTCGCACCGCTGTTACGACCCTGGATCGATCGATCGTCGCTGGCTGGAGACCGGCCGCGGGATCCGGGCTCCCGACTTGCCAAGCGCGAGGAACCCGGATGGCAGCGCCGCGGCGGCGCTTGAGACTGACGCACACGCACGCGCTTTCTTCGCGTCTGTGGACGTGCGCGACGCCACGTTTCCGGCTGGTGCAGAGAGGACAGGGCTGAGGGGTGCGGGACGCAGACGGGCCCTACGAACGTGGTCGTATCGAACTGTTCCGTGGTGCTTTGACGAACGGACCGCTGGACCACCGCACCAAGGACCACAGGAAGGGAGCAATGTTGGAACTGGTGCATGCCGGCATGGCGGGGGTGCTGCCGGCAGGCGTTTCCGGTCTTGGGAGGCACAGTGCGGACCGGACGGACATGACGTGCAGCGGACCCGGATGTCCCGGTTTACCGCATGCGGCAGGTGCGCAGGTGTGCAAGCGAGGCGGAAGCGTGGGTCACAGTGCTGCCACATGAGAGACGCTGGCCCCGCAGGTGTCAGTATTCGATCAGCTCCTTCCGGTTCTATCGCTGGCGTTGCGATCGACACTGCTCTGACTGGTTAGTGTGGTTCGGGGAAGTGGTGCTGGAGACGACGAGAGGACGCTCGAGAGGAGTGGACGGACGCGTTTCATACTATTGGGAGGAGGCGTAAGCCGGCGGTGGGGAGATGAGTGCTTGACGTGAAGAGCAATCCCTACCATTGCGGCTCGCGTCCTGTATCACTGGCTGGTCCTTGAGAGGCGTTGGGGTGACAGAGGGAGTGGCCCTCTCTTCTGGGTGTTCCGCGGGCGGTCCGTCAGCATCCCCTATTCCAATGTGGCACCGATGGTGTGGCCACAATCTGGCTGGTTCGGTGGGCCAGAAGCGCCACACTACCCACGGCGTCCGTAGTCTCGCCGCCCCTCCGCTGGCCCTGGCGGCCCATTGTAAAGGTAGAGGCAGCTTCTATATGTCAGGGAGGATACCAGAGAGTGCCGCATCACTCCGCGTTGCAGGGGAGAAGAAAAAGACAAAATGTAGCTAAAATGAAAGGGAAAAATACAGAACAAAAGCGGTCCAAAGACTCTTCCGTCGCTACCACAAGCGTCCATTGCAGGTCCTCACCGCATTGGAAGCCCTTGTGGCGCAGAGTGCTAAAAGGAGGTGCCCTGGGTCCAGGAGTTCACCATCTGTTGACGTTTTGCGGGGTCGAACCGCCGACCTTATGCGTAAGAGTCTTCGACTGTTAAGCATACGCTCTAACCAACTGAGCTAAATCGCCGACCATAACTGCTGCTTTGGACGATACGACGCGGCCGAGAGGCTCCGGGAGCCCCCTGCCGTCATCTAGCGGAGAGTAGAGGAGCGGGGAGGTGCCGAATACCAGGAGAAAGAGAGCGAGTGCACCCCCACCGTAAACAACCGTGGCGACGTGGTCTATCAACGCCACACTCGCCCTCCTACCTCTCCCCAGACCTTCATGCCTCTGTATGCTCTCCAACCCCCCCCCCCCCCCTTCACCCCGTCTCTGCCATACACCAAACTCACGCGGCGCAACGATGTCAGTGGGATCTCCCTGGCTCTCTTGGAGAGACGGATGGTGTTTGGCCGCGGTTGAGATCGGTTCGATCTCCCCCTCTGCGCATCTATGTAGCCACATCAGTCATTCACCCGCCAGACAATATAAACCAACTGCAGAATACTCTCCCCGCTAATGCCACTCTGGTCCGTCTCGACAAGGGGAGAGGGCTTGTATGCAGTATACATCCCCGCCGATGATGATACGCGGACTTGCTCTTCGCTATCTCGACCCGCCACTGCTCCTCTCACATCCGTCTCGATACAGTCGCGAATGAAGTCCCCCTGCCTGCATCAACTGTATAAATCTCTAGAGCCCTCTGTGTGCCCACAGACAGCAGGCTAGAAGTGAAGCAGTCGGGACTAGCAGCTCTCGGCAAAAAAGTCCAAATGCACGGCTGATCGCTTCTACCAGGCAGCCGACTTCACAGAACCGTCCAGAGGGGAACATACACTGTGTACTGTATACGGCACTACGACCATGCCCCGGCTAGCTCAATACAGCCTCCTACCTCACCACCCCACTCATCTCTACTCCTCCTTCACTTCCGCCGCACCCTTTGTCTCTGCACTCTTCCCAGCACCCATCTCTCTGCGCAACAACTCGACATCCTCCCCATCCAGGTCCGTGAATCCCTTCATAACCTTGAACCCCCAGCTCTTCCCCTGGCACAGGCGCAACTGTGGCTTGATGCTGTCGAGGGTGACGTGCTTCGCCTCGTACCAGTCGACCGTGCGGCGCCATGGCTGCCAGGTCGTCCCGTCCATCTCGGCCTGGAACGGTTCCTGATCCGATACGACCCCGATAGCGGTGAACGACTTTTCGAACGGGGTGCGGGGTGGTGGGGCGAGTTGGCCTGTGACCTTGTCGTCGTCCGCATCCTCGGATCCGGCGCTGGCCCCAGTCGTCGTGGACTTTGACTTGGGCGTCGACTTTGACCTCGGTTTGGTCTTTGACTTGCTCCTCGCGTCGTCCCTATCGTAGTTTGGCGAATAACACACCACGACGTCGCCGGGGCCCATCTTGTCCAGCGCGGGCCGCTTGCCGTGGTTGACCTGCACGAAGCCGCCTGCCACCCCGCGCGCAATGTGGCACGCGCACGCGACGACGAGCCAGCCGTTCGGGGACGCCGAGGAGGATGCTTTCGGCATTGACACTAGTGAGTGAGAGGTAGGTAGTGTGGGGGGTGAGAGTGCAATGGGAAGGAACAACAGACATTGTCGGTAAGCTGTAGATGAGTGGACCGCATGCAGGTTCCACGTGACTGCTCCCACGCGACGCGTCGCGGCTATTCGACGATTCGTGTTCATACGCGTCCTGCAATCTTGGAACAGTGGCGCCAGGATATGATCGGCATGAGAGATCATGAGAGAGAGAGAGAGTTGAAAACGCTCGGATGGACAGCGAGTACAGCCGAGGCGAGGGAACGTAGATGCAGAGCAGAGCATGGTGTGGGTGTGAATGGTCATGTGTGGGTGCAATGCTTAGGCGGGCTCAGCACATGAAGGACGTGTGCTCCCTTCGGCTACCCTCTCGATTCACCCCAGGATATCATACCATCAACCTCTACATATTCCCTACCATCTGTATTCGCCATGAAACGACCCCACACCGACACTATGCCGGGCTCAACCAACCCGTCCTCCTTGTATGTCTCACCTCCTCTCACCTCTTCCACCTCCAGAACTGCCTCGTCCTCCTCATCACTATACACCACACAAATATTGTCATGCAACGACTCAAACTCCGCGACAGACAGCTTGGAAACCCCTTTCCTGAGCCTCGACTCCCAGCTCCTCCCCCAACACAGGGGCATCCTGCACCCGACATTCGCCATGGTGGCGGGCTGTATCGCGCTGCACCAGTCGACTTTGCGTCGCCACGGCTGCCACGGCGAGCCGCCCGTCTCTTCCTGGCAAGGCTCGCCGTCCGAGACGCCACCGGTCGCAGTGAAGCCTACCTGAAAATTGAACCGGGTAGGCGGTCCAAGGCCTCGCTGGTTTGCGGCCGTGTCTGTGTTGTTGTCGTTGTTGTTGTCGTTTTTGTTGGCTTGGGGCTCGGGCGCAGCCTCGGCTGCCGCCTTGCGTGCGGCGGTTTTTGATCGTTATTCCTGTGTCGTCGTCGTCGTATACCGGAGAATAGCACACAAAGAGGTCGCCGGCGCGCATCCTGTGCAGCGCGGACCGCTTGTCGTTGCTGACCTGTACGAAGCCGCCCGCCACGCCGCGCGCAACGGTCGCTCCGGACATGACGACTAGCCAGCAGGTTGGAGGTGTTTGAGGTGCTTTCGGCATTACGAATGGCGGTGAGTGACAAAGGTTGTGAGTGGGGGGTATGTGAGCAAGTGTGAAAGTGGGATCTCGTCGTCCGTGGGAGGTAGTGTATATATGTTCGAGATGAGCAGGGATGAGTAGCCTCGTGCACGTGGAGGGCCTCCTTCGACCTGACACGTCCCCGCCAGTTTGCGATCGTGGAGACGGGAGAGGACGGTTCGGAAGCATAGCCCGAGCGAGGTAGAGTGCTCCGCAATGTCTGTTCCAGAATGATCTGTCCGGGACAAAAATCTTGAACCCAGCCCGTCCTGCTCCACACAGTCACCGTCGACAAGTAACATAGGATATGAAACGACGAGGCAAGATACTCGGGCTGCGGGCCGTATGCGCGCGAGACAGATGTGTATGTGATGATTAGCAAGGGTGATGAGAGTGGGTTGAGGTTTGCGGTGGGGACATGAGCGTCGTGCGGGACATGAGGGGGTTCGTGGCGTGGCGGGGTCAGGCTACGCGTGGTTTCGTCTCTCGAGCGGCGGCACGCGGCAGCGCGCTCTCGAGTATTTGTTCTTCTTGTTGGGTTTGTTGCGGTTGTTGACATTCGGTTCGATTATGTTACTCGTTCGAGTCTCTTGGTATCTGGGCTCGGTCCGGTCGCGACTACAGAGTTTCCTTCTCATCGGCCTCCTTTCCGCTGGCCTCCTTATCCTTCTCGTTGTCACCGGCGTCGCTGCCGGTTGCAGTCACCTCACGCGCGGCCTCGGCGACCCACACAAAGAGCAGGTTTCGAAGCATGCGCTCGCCCTCGGGATCACGCTTCGCGATGAGCAGCGGGTCAAAGTCGATACGCGGCGCATCCTTCTTCTTTGTGGAAATGACGGGCGCAGCGCGGGGGATGGGCTTGCCGTCCGGCAGCGTCGGCGGCGCGAGGACTGCCGAGTGCGGCAGGACAATGGGGAGGTTGTACCGGAGGCGGATGGCCCTGGGGTCAGTTAAAGCCCATGTAACATAACTCACGCAGCCCACGCAGTCAGGTTGGCGACGCGGCGGAACGTCCACTCTTTTGCGTCCTTGGCCTCCTTCGTGGTCTCGGCCGCCGCGTCTGGGGTGTCGGACGGCGGAGGGGGCGGGGGCGTCGAGGTCGGGTTGCGCACCGTGTCGTGCACATCCTCCTCGGGGATAAAGCCCCACTGGCGGTGGGACGTGTGCACGAGTATGTTGTACGCCTGTACGAGGAGGTAGCCGTCCGACAGGCGGGTGAGGAGGTCGTCGTCAGACGTCGGGAGGAGCGCCGCGTGCTCTGGCTCCAGGTGGGTGGCAAGGAAGGCGCGGGCGCGTTCTGCCGTCAGCCAGGTTACACGTACTCTTACTCACCAATGTCGCTGTCGCCGCTCGAGACCCAGGACACAGCTGGGCCACTGTCCCCTCGCTCGCCAAAGACCTTGTCCACGGCATCGGCCCACCGGCGGGCGGGGTCGCGGATCAGACTGCTGTCGGCGGTCCACTGCGTGCCGTCAAGCACCTTGTAGCTGCGGTCCTCAATAACGAGACGGTCCTCCCACGACTCGTGTGGCCGCTCCTTGTGCTCCGCCTCACGCGCCAGGTCGTTGATGGTCCAGTCCTCGTCCTCCGAGTAGAGGCTGTCATCGAGGGACGAAGTGGAGAGGCGGGCAACCGAGAGCGAGAGGCGGCGCATGTCTGGCGGCGGGGAGACGCTGCTGGGGCGGTCCGGCCAGGCCGGCGGGGCCTCGTCAATCGGGGACGCGACGAGCGCTCCCTCGTCCGCGTCGTCGACCACCACCCTGGGCGCGTCGGCGATGATCCGTACGCGCTCCTCAAATGTGCGCAGGTTGCCGAGGAGCTCAATAGCGGCGCGGCGCACTGGCATCGTCGGGTCAACAGAGGCGATGGTTGCGGTCGACGTCGCGCTGACGCTACGCGGGAGAGGCTGCGCAGGACGGGAGGGTGTCGAGAACGCCGGTCCGTTCTTTGGTGGGCCGGACACACGGCGATGGCCGACTCCGGGAGGCACAAGCGAGAGTCCCAGGGTGCGGACGCGGCGGACGGCCCGGGCCGTCTCGATGAACACTGCGCGAACGTCGGCTGAGGTCTCGGGTGGCGGGGTCGCAGAGTCGGGCACTCCGCGGTCGACGCCCCAGCGCTTGCGCACCACGGTGGCGAGTTCACTAGCCTCGGCCCGCGCCTGCGCCGGTGCGACACGCATTAGGCGCACATCCTTCCACGGCTGGCGGATCGGCGGGATGCCAAGACCGATCGATGCAGATCCCTCCTCGCCGTCCTCTGACATTGAGCCTAGTGCGCCAAACCGGATTCCGGCGCCATGACCGGCGCGATACTCTGTCCGTCCGCCGCTAGCAAAGTGCAGGCGGAGGTTCTGGATCGACGGCAGGGAGGCAACGCTGTCGCGCTTAGCGGCGGAGCGAGAGATGTGCCGGTGGTACTTTTGCCGCAAGGCGGCGTTGTTGATGGGGGCCACTGTGCCGGTTACTGACGAGGAGTCAGCCTCGGACTGGTCGTCGTCGCCAGACGCAATGTCAATCTCGAGGTCCCGGAGGATGAGGGAGGAGGGTGTGCTGGGGGTCCCGGGGAGCGAGGATGGGGTGTGCGGCCCACCGGTGCTGTCAGTGGCCACGCTGTTACCACTGCTTTGTGAGCTGTTGGACAAGGTAGAGGTCGCAAGGTCATCGGGTGCGGTGGGTCGGGTGACGGCGGGCTTGAGTGCCGGGGACGAGGGCGAGGGCTCGAGCGGCGGTTCCTGTGTGCTAGTCATGATGGGAGGCGAGAGTAGTGGGGTAGGGATACGAGTGCGAAGGGGGGGGGGGGGGGGGATGAACAATCAGAAAGGAGATTGTGGGCAACATGGGGGTGTGGGGTCTCGGCTGCCCGCCATGTGGCGTGAGACCAGGACACTAGGACACCAGGATACCTGGCTGTCGTGACCATGGGGAACAATGGTGTGGTGATGGTGACGACGATGGAGATGATGATGGCATTGGTGTGTGTGAGATGATGAGCGCTACACGTTGGGTCTCGAGGCAGAATGACAACGAGGAGGAGGAGGAGATGTAGCATGGGAACCAACCACCGCCACCGCTAGAAACCCGACACGCTGGCAGTGTGTCCGCTGGCCACTGGCCACTGGGGTGAAGCGGGCGGGGCCAAGAGTTCCAGGGACCGCCGCCCTTGAGCAGTTTGCATGCGCGCTGTGCAGTGCCGTGCTCGCCGTGTGTATGGGTCTGTATGATGCATCCTGGCAGCAGCAGCAGCAGCAGCAATGCTCTATGTAAGTGGTGTATCTCTCGATATGCCCGATGCCGAGAGGGCTCTGGGGGATGCATAATCGCATTGAGAGATGCCAGCGGGGGAGAGAGAGAGACCAAGGAAACAAGATTCGGTGTCTTGGGCCTTTTTCGCTGGGCTGGGCTCTGTGGTCCTTTTTTGCAGAGACACTGTCCTTTCTGCTCGGGCTCGCCTCTCGACTCTCTCACCACCACCACCTCTATCCATTCCACGTCCACCACCACCGCCGCCGTCGAACCCGAACCAGTGCTCACCGTCGTGGCCGCATCAACGTCCTCGACTGTGACTGTTCCCCCACTTGCAGAGCTATAGGCGCACGCACGGCCCCGGGTGCAAGGAGCAGGGTGCGCGCTGGGACGCTGTCATTGCTGCCGTTGGCTGTCGGCCGCTCTCACTCGCTCGCTCGTTTGTTGCCGGACCCTCTTGTCCGGAGGGGCGAGAGCCACCACGACGACGACCACCACCACCACCAAAGAGCCAGGCCCACCCACCTCCCACTCGGTCGACCCTTTCGACGACGAGACACTGCCCAGTAGCTGCTGCTCGTGCTCGTGCTCCGCTCCTGCATCACCATCATCATCATCATCATCATCCACGCTCACAGCATAGACATACCATAGCAACAGAATCCCAGTCAGCCTCTCCATCTGTAACAATACAACACCCACCACCCACATCTCATCTCACCGCCGCTCTCACCGCCCTCGCCGCGCTCACTGTAGCTCCCCGCCTCCTCCCGCTCAACGCCGGCACGCCCAGTCCATCGTCCAACCACAGCAGAGCGCAACGCGCCCCCACCTCGACCACACCACCACATCTCAACCACCACCACCAAGCCACCATCCCATCGTCATCTCTCTTCCGCCCACTGTCTCTCACCCTCCACACTTAGTCATCACCGCACGCACAACCGTGTGTGAGCGGCACTCTCTCTCACGCAGGTAGCACCACCCCCACCACCACCACCACCCCGATCCTCCTCTCCTTGCTCGCACACATCACCCGCCGCAACGACCGCCCACACGTCCACTCGCCCCCACGGCCTTGGCCCCCTTTACTCTCGGCCCAGCCCTCGGCGCTCGCGGCTGACCAACACGGCCGTCACCATGGCTGACGCTCAGGACCTCTCGCCCATTGGCGTTTCGCCTATCGGCGTGTCGCCCATCGGCATGTCCTCGGCGCAGCAGCAGCAACAGGCCCCCAAGCCGCCCACCACCCCTACGCCCCTCGGCGCCCACTCGGGTGCCCCCGCAGCGTCCCCCCTTCAGCTCATGGCGGCTCCGGCACACCCCCGCCCGCTCAGCATGGACTACAGCCAGACCTCGGGTCTTGCGTTTGCCGCGCTTGCTTCCCGCGTTGCCGCGACCGAGGCTACTCTGGCTTCCCTCCAGGCACAGGTTGCCCAACTCGCCAGCATCGTAAAGGGCTCCATGCCGACCGGCGCAGGCAACGCCGCCCTCGGAGCCTTCCGTGGCGTCTTCTCGCCGTTCGACTCGCCCGCTCCGCCTCAGTCGTCGACTGTGCCTTCCACGACTCGCACATCGCCCGCGCCCCCAGATGCTGCTGACGGTGGTATTTCCGCTCTCACTCAGCAGGTCGCTGCGCTGTCGACGTCGGTCGCCCAGCTACAGCGCCTCCAGAGTCAGAACCAGAACGGACCCTCCTTCGGCGGTGTTCTTCCCCCGTCTCCGTCCGGTCTCGCGGGCGGTCACAACGGCCACGCGCACGGCCCCTCGACCTTCCGCCACATGCCCCCTCCCCCGCTCGAGATGATCAACACGTCGACAAGTGCGGTTGGCCCTCACTCTGCCAGCCTGCTGTCTCCGCCTCCGAACATTGGCCTCCCCCGAGGCAGCTCGTTCAACGAGGGCGGCGGACCGCGCACGCCCGTGAACAGGTCCTTTGGCTCGTCGCTACTGAACGACGACAATGGCAAGTGGGGAGCACCCAGCCCAGTCAAGTACTCTGGTCCAAACAGTGCTATCGGCAGCGGCCCAGGCCGCGAGTGGTCTAGCCCCAACCCCGGAGGTCCAGGCAACAACTTTAATGGCGGCGGCGGAGCTGCCGCGCCCGGTGCTGGCATTGTTGTCACCAAGTGGGAGCATCTCAACCTCAAGGTCGAGCTGCTGCGTTCGATCTCAAAGTACGGGTGAGTTGAAATATCTTGGCGCCGACTGACGACATTAGCATCGGACCGCCCAACAAGATTCAGGCTCGTGTTCTGCCGTTCATGCTCAAGGGCTCGGACATTATCGCGCAGGCGCCCCCAACGCAAGAGCGCATCATTTCCTAGTGCGTCCTCCAGTGTCCACCGGTGATGCAACATTACCGCTAACCCACAGCGTCATTCCTGCGCTCCAGCTGTGTCTTACGCTCCCCCCGCTCCAAGGCCCATACCGCGGTCCGGTTGTGATTATCATTACAACAACCGTTGATCAGGCTACCCAGTGCCACAAGCGTGAGCTGAAATTACCTTTAATAGCCGCGGCTAACATTTAGTTGTTCGCAATGTCGGTGGTCCGCTCGGCGTTCGCGCAGCTCTTGCTGCCGGTGCAGCCGGCTCCAGCTCGCTCCCCAACGAGGTTGCGGTCATGCAGCGCGACGCTATACAGATACTCATTGGCACGCCTGCCAAGATCAACGAGGTTGTCAATGCCAGGGGTGGTCTTTCCGGTGCCGACTGTCGTCTCTTGATTGTGAGTGGGATGAGAGCCACTTGTCTCGAGTGCTCGACTAACCCCAGCTCGACGAGGTCGATCAGCTCATTGCGCGCAACTTGTACGAGAACGTGCTGTCGGTCGCGCGTCTGCTGCCTGCCCCTCGTCGTATGGGCGGCGGCGGCGGCCCGCTCACTCCTGGCGGCGCGTCGCCGTTCTCGCCCGTTGTTGGCAGCCCCTATGACGGCGGCCAGCATTCGCCGTTTAACCCGCAGAGCAAGACGCCCTTCCCCTCATCGCAGCCTGCCCGCTACAGCACTCCTGGCCCTAACGGCGGCCCGTCCTCTCCGACGCCCATGATGATTGAGCGCCAGACGTGTCTGTTCAGCAACACCATTCCTACCGACGTGATCAACTTTTCCCAGTCGCTGCAGGTCCGTGACCCCGTGCGCGTGCTCGTGCGCCGCGAGGGGTCGACCAACTCGCAAGAGTCCGTGTCGTCCATTACGCCTGGCATCAACCTCAAGCACACGTATGTCTACCTGACGATTACCGGCTCGGCCCGCTCCGAGGACCAGTCGTCGGATGCTGGTCCGGGCACGATTGGCTCGGGCCGCGCCAACGCCGGCTCGGCCGCGAGCGAGGAGGCGACGCGCGCCAAGGAGTACAAGCTTGACACGCTCGTCAAGATGCTCGACGACTACCCCCTCTGGCAGGCGATTATCCACGTCGGCACGTACGCGATGCTCGAGGCGCTCGTGTACCAGCTCAGCTCGCGCAACTGGGACACGCTCTACCTGGCGTCGGACATGCCGCCCGGCCAGAAGAAGGCTGTCCTCCAGCAGTGGCGCATGTCGACACCCGGCGCGGGACCGCGATTCCTGGTGTGCTTTGACGTCTCGCCCAAGCCCCCCGATATCCCATGGTCGCCGCTCGTCATCAACTTTGACCTTCCCCGCTCGGTGGAGGGCTATGCGCTGCGTGCGGCTGCCGCTGTGCCCCCCACGCCCCGCCAGGGCCAGCCTCCGCCACAGTTTAACGGCGTGATCGTGTCCTTTGTGCAGGCTGCCGGCGGCGACGTCGAGATGCTCCGCTCGACCGAGTGCGCATACCGTTTCAAGGTGAGTTGTTGCTTGTTTCGCAAACTAACACCAGTCTGCCGAGATTCCTGCCGTGTTCCATGATCTGTTCTAAGCCGAATACATCGGCCCGGCCCCAACGTCTCCACGTATCAACCAGTATCATTATTCTCTCTCGATCTCCATCTCTCGATCTCTCTCGCTCTCTCCCCCTGTCTCGATCTCAACCAACACCAAGCAAGCAAGCAAGAACAAGCAATCATCACATCGCTCCGTTAACTGTGGAATTTTGGGCCATTTGTTTCTGTCAACCACCTGCACGCGCCACGCACCAGCTGCACGCCAAACTGCACGCACCACGCTCCAGCACCAGCACCAGCACCGACCCGATTTCCTTTCTCTCTCTTTTCCTGTTCCGTTTTCTCGTTTCTTCCTTTTTCCTCTTTCTCGTCCACTGCCATTGCACCAGCAGACCATGCAGCGCCACACGACCCCTGCGCTCTACCAAGAGTCGCAAGTAAACGACGGCGTCCTGCTGCTGCTGCTGTGCTGTGCTCTTCTGTCCCGTGGACTGGATATCGGACGACGAAGTAGCCATTACCATACCCCTCAATAGCATCTATTCTTGATTGCAGGCCCAGAGTGCCTCGCATCATGCATGTAGCTGTACTCGTGATGATGATACAAGCAATGACGTGGCATTGTGTACAGGTTAGCAGGGAGGTGGAGGGACGTGTCGGTGATAAGGCTGCTTCCGCCGGCCCCCGCCCCGCCCCGCCCCGCCTGGGCGAGCTGGACGCGTAGTGCTGACGTTTTGAGTTGGGCCCTTTTTGTCCCTGAAAGCGTGTGCACGGAAAGGAGACCCTTTTGGCCCGTCGTTGTACGTGTTGTCGCTGCTGGCTGGCTGCTGCTGGCTGGTGCTACGGCTGTTGACGTTCTCGTCGTCGCTCCGCCCCTCCCTCCCATCACCCACCACCCCCTCTCGCTCGCTCGCTCGTCGTCGTCATTCTTTCCTTTCTCTCTATTCATTCTCCTGTATCCTAACGACCACACCAACGAATAACCCACCACAACAACTCACCAAGCATGTCTGTCTACGTCGGCGAATGTGCGTTGTCCGTCCGTCCCATTCCCATCCATCCGCGCACGGCTGCCCGCCCCGCCCGCCTGGCTCCGCTCGTCGCTGCTGCTCATATGGGCCTAGCGCCTGCCGCGACGCTGCCGCCCTACCAGCTGGCAGCGCACGGCGCGGCAGCCATGCACGCGGCAGCAGCAGCAGCAGCACCGGCACCAGCACACGAGCAAGCGGGCGGTAACACAGGCGGAAGCGAGCCCTCGTCCTCGTCCCCTCCACCTCCCGCTTCCCCTACGACCACGACCACGACCACGACTGCGCGTCAGACACTGACACTGACACACAGCCCGCGGCGAGCTCCTCGCATGGCTCAACGAGCTCCTCGCGCCAAACGTCATCCAGAAGGTCGAGGAGTGCGGCAAGGGCGTCGTCTACTGCCAGGTGAGTTGGCGCGTGGGCGTGCAGTGCGGTGCGGTGCCGTGCCCGAGATCAGATCAGAGATGCGATCAAGAAGGAGCAGTGTGCCGCGCGAGGACGAGTGGGAGTGGGAACGCCCTATGCACTGTCGTCTGTTGGCGAGATGCCCCGGCCTGGGACCTGCGCAGCGCGTCGGCGGTCTCCGCTGGGATGCGGCCGAGTATGCGTGCGAGTCTGATGGCGAGCGGGGACCGCGGAGCGGCGTGTAGGCTGGCCACTCTGGCGGGTTGCCGCGCTGCGGGCTGCGGGGCGACTAGCTTCGGGGCTCGCTGGAGGACGCATGACGCGGGTCGTGCGCGCCCTGTGTCCTTGGGACCGTGCGATGGCGATATCGGTCCTTTCGCCATCGTTGTTCGCGCTCACCGCTCTCTCCCTCCGGCCTCTGGTCCCTGGCCACGGGCACCTGCATGAGATTACAGACAGATACAGACGCTGACGGCAGGTTCTCGACTCCATCTTTGGTGCGTGGCACGCGTCCCCCGCGGCGGACACTGACGACAGGCGACCTGCCCATGCAGCGCGTCAAGATGAACGCCAAGATGGAGTACGAGTACCTTGAGAACATGAAGATTCTGCAGAAGGCCTTCGCCAAGCACCGTATTGACAAGCCCATCCCCGTCGAGAGGCTCGTCAAGTAGGTAGCCCCGACGGGCCACGAGAGAAGCAGGGATCGAGATGCCGGATCGCGGCAGCTGCGGCTCACACTACGGGATCCACTCCGCGGTCTTTCAGATCTGCAGTAAACCGCCTGGCCACTGCGGGTGGTGTACATGCTCAAGCCAGCGTGATCCTGCAGCGGCCGCCATCCTGCACCTGTGATCCCTGCTCCTGTCCTGCCCCGCAGCCCCGCCCGCCCCTGCGCTCCTCCGCTGACCCCCAGGTGCAAGATGCAGGACAACCTCGAGTTCCTGCAGTGGATGAAGAAGTTCTGGGACCAGAACTCGCGCGGCGACGAGTACAACGCCGTCGAGCGGGCGTAAGTTTACCTTTCGCTGTACCAACTAACCCGTCAGTGGCGGTGTCACCCACTCGTCCGCCTCCACATCGCGCACAGCCTCGGCATCGCGCCCCGCGCCCTCGGGAATGCGCAGCGGAGCACCCGCCGCGCGCGCACCCTCGTCGACCGGCGCGGCCGCGCAGGCGCAGATCACCATGCTCAACGGCCAGATCCAGGAGATGCAGGCGACCTGCGAGGGCCTCGAGAAGGAGCGCGACTTTTACTTTGCAAAGCTCCGCAACATTGAGCTCATCATCAACGACCGCGTCAACCTCGACGGCATCACCCCCGAGGAGAGGGATACCCTCGCCAAGGTCCAGGAGGTGCTCTACCAGACCGAGGAGGGATTCGAGGTGAGTCGAGGCAGGGCCGAGCAGGGCCGAGGCCGTGGGAACATGCGAGTGGAGATGGCTTCGCCACAGTGGATCTCGTGCGGTTGTCGGATTGAATCGCTCTGGCCGCCGGCGTGCCTACCTGTCGCGTGCCGTCTGTAGCCTGCAGCTGGGCACAGCGGGGGCCTGTGCGGATTCCAGTTGTTCTGGAATCCGGCCCCGCCAAGCCCACGAGCCAGCCCTGCGCCCATGCGCTTGTTGTCGAACTGGGCGAGCAACAGCAACTGACGCGATAGGTCCCGGACGGCGAGGTGCCGCTCGACGACGAGGACGAGACGTTCTAGATGAAAGAAAACGCCAACCGCAAACTGCCAACCCCCCGGACCGAGACCCCATCCCCATCGCCAACCCAAACTTATTAGTCTTACCTTACCTGTTTATGCATGCGGGTGATGAAGGATGGTGTGCGTGGCGGTGTTTGTGGTTGTGCGTGCTTGGTTCGTGCTCCGGGGCATAGAAGACGGGGTGCTGCAGTCAGGAGGTCAGAGAGCCGACGGCGAGCTGGGCCAGTGCAATTGGGATCGGTGGGGAGTATGCCACGAGTGCTAGTGCTAGTGCATAGGCACGAGAGAGGAGACGCACAGGACGCAGCAAGCAAGCAGCGCATCCATCAACAAGAGCACGAGAATCGAGGTGGGCTCTGACACGACACGAGCAATGTACGGTCAGGGAGCCGACGCTGCTGCTCGGGCCGGCCCGACAATCGAGCCGAGAGTTCGGCGGCGAAACCAATTCCGAGGTGCCGGTGTCGTGATTCCGAGACCGGCCCATCCACGGACGAGCGTGGGATGGTGTTGTTGTCGTTGCAACTGCACCCAGCCGCAGGCAGCCGACCGACCCTCCGACTGCCGCGCACGCACCACACAGCGACGACGACGCGAACAGCAAACAGCAAACAGCAAACAGCGCACAGCGCCCAAGACACCACTTCTCACCGCACGGTCAAGTGTCCTTGTCGGCCCGCGAAACGCGTCCACCATCACAGAGGACTCGGCTCACACCCCTCGATCCCGACCACCGACCACCGGGACCGAATCGGCGCTATCTCTGCTGTCACTGCAGCATCCACCACATCAGCATATATACTGCACCGCAATGGACCCCGCGCGCGACTCGCCGCGCCCCGCCAAGCGCGCCCGCGCGTCCTCTCGCCACAGCGACGGCGAACCGGGACGCGAGGTCGCAGCTTCCCCGCGCCAGGCCCTTAGCCCGGCGCCGGGGCCGACGTCCCTGCCGCCGCCGATAACAACAACTACCACTGCCACTGCACCTGCACCTGCAACTACCACTGCAGCGGCATCGACAGCCCGGCCTCCCTCGGCGTCCAAGTCTGCATCGCCCCCGAAACCGGCCGCGAACGATCAGACGCACGCCACGTCGCCCGCACCGGCAGCCAAGCGCGCAGCGCAGGCGTGTCTCCGGTGCCGGCGCCAGAAGCTCAAGTGCGTCGGCGGCTGGCCGTGCAAGCGGTGCGAGAAGGGCAGGCACGTGTGCGACTTCGCCGGCGTGCCGCCGGCAGCAGCTGCGGCCGCTGCTGCTGCTGCAGGCGCGGCTGGGCCGAGCGTCGCACCAGCTGCCGGCCTGGGACCAAGCGCGGGCGGCCAGCCAGCAAAGGCCAACAGCGAGGTGGACGCACAGCGGATCGAGGTGCTCGAGGCGTCGGTCGCGACGCTGCTGGCGGGCATGAGCGGGATGGCGCCGCGTGTGGCTGTTCCGTCGGCGCGCGGAGAGCGGCCCGACGTGTGGGATCGCGACGGCGAGCGGCATCGGCTGCCTCCGCCCGCGCCTGTCCCGCATTCTCGGCAACAGCAACAACAGCAGCAACACCACCAGGCGCAAGTGCACTTCGCCCCCGGTGCGCCCGCCCACGCGCCGACGCCGACATTCTCGCCGCACTCTGGCGGCGGAAGCACCGCGAGCGGCCCGTCGCCGGCCAACACCGCCACGGGCACCGCGGGGAAGCGGTACAATGGACGCAAGGCCGAGGAGCGCCTCGCGGCCGCCGTGTCTCCGTCGCAGACCGGCTTTGACGCGCCGTTCCGCCCGCTCGTGTTCCGGCCGTCCGTGTGGGACAATAGCGAGTCGTCCCCGCGGGCGAGCCCGCAGCCGTCCGGGTCCAGCTCCGCGGGGGGCAACGACGTGCAGGTCGTCGTCGGCGACCGCGTGGTGGCATGGGGCCGCGACGCGGTGCGTGCCGGCGTGCTCGACGAGCCGACGGCCGAGGTGCTCTTTGCCTTGTGAGTCGAGGTTACGATTCCGCCTGTAACTGACACCAGCTTTATCGAGAAGCTCCATCCGTTCATTCCCGTTGTGGACGTCACCGACTCGCCGTTCCTTCGCATCCGTGCACAGTCGCCCGCACTCCTGTCCGCCATCCTCGGCGTCGCGGGCAAGTTCTACGTGCGCTACGCTGCGGCGCGGCCGGACGTGCTGCAGATCTCGCCAGACCTGCCGGGCCGCCTCGCCGCGGTGGCGGAATGGCACCTCGCGCAGACACTGCTCCGCAAGCGGCACACGCTGTACGACGTGCAGGCCGCCCTGCTGCTCGCGGCCTGGGGGCTGCAGCCCGGCGGCCGTGGCCCCGACGCGTGGATCGTGACAGGGCACGCGGCACGCATTGCGCGGCGCCTCGGACACAACCGCGAGCTGGGCCAGCTAGCGCTCGCCGCCCCCGACCAGCGCGACGCCGACACGCTCGCGCGCGCGACGCCAAAGTGGCGCACCTGGCTGTGTCTGTTTGTGTTTGACTCGTTCTTTGCGCTCGGCTTTGGGCGCCCGCAGTCGCAGACAGAGTTCCTGCTGGACCCGTCCATCGACGAGGACCTGTTTCTCGACACGCAGCTCGCCGCGCCGCTGCCGACTCCGGGCGCGCCAGAGGCGCTGCAGGCGTACGGCGACGCGTACGTTGCTGCGCAGGTCCAGCTTGCGCGCTTCGGGCGCGATCTCGTCGCGTGGGGCGACGCGCTCGCGGACCCCGCGCAGCGCGAGCCAGCGGCGTTCCGCGCCGTGTTCAGCGAGTTCTCCAGCAGGCTCGAAGACTGGTGCAAGCGGTGGATCTGGAGCAGTAAGTGCATGCGCAGTTGGGGGTGTGCTGACGGCCAGGCTCGCACTTCCTGCCGTACCTCGGTCCGTCCGCGAGGATCATCCGGCTGCAGGCCGACCACATGCGGCTGTGCCTGAACTCTGTGGCACTCAAGGCGCCAGCAGAGGGAGACGAGGACGACCGGCTCGTCGTCGCCGCGCTCGCAAAGGGGTTCCAGGCCGCGACCAACACTATCCAGGCGCACCATGAGAGCTGGCAGACGGACCTCGCGCTCAGCTTTGCCACAGACGTACGTAGAGCACAGCTCGGTTAGTCGTTACCCACGGAGCTGACAGACTACAGTACTTGACCATCACGCTCGGGCAGGCGGCCGTGTTCCTCATCCGCATCGGGAGCGCGCCCGCGCAGCTGCAGCAGGCGGCCAACATTGACCCGCACGTCGTGCTGCACTATATGAAAATGGCCGTCGATGTGCTCGCCAACTCGGACCTCACCGAGACGCGCCTCGGGACGTACCTGTCGCGCACGATCCGCGACATTGCGCGCGCGGCCGGCCTGCTGCCCAGCGACGACGAGCGCGAGCGCGAGAGAGAGATGGAGAGGGAGCGCGAGCGCGAAGGCAAGGGCCAAGAGGGCAATCACTACCACCAGGCAGCCGCCGAGTATCCTCCCGGGAGCGAGCTCCTGGACATGCCGGACGAGAACGCCTTCGCAGAATGGGACCTCGACTTTCTGCAGCTGCCCCTCGACCCCCTCGACCTGGGCAGTCTGCTGGGCTTGTCGGGCGAGACAGAGTTTGACGTCGCGGCAGGCAGGCCCGAGTAGGATGTTACGTAGATTCATAGGTGGACGTATAATTGATATTGTGCAATTTCTACCCAGCTCAATACCAGCTGCGCTTCAGGATCGGCGCGTGTGATGTGATCAGCGCGAGCCAGGCGTAGGTAGTCACACGCGATCTGATCCGAGGGGCTATTGCTCCGGTGTTTGCTGCCCAGCGCTCCTTTGGATCGTATAAGTGGAGAGGCCGTTCTCCCCTGACTGTCCTCTATTGTGCCCCACACACACACTTGCTCTTCCGTCCATTCACAATTGACGCGACCCAACCGATAGTCGACACAGTCGTCTTCATGCGGCTACAACCCGGCTGTCTCTCAATGACTTGCCAAGTCTCCGCAACACACGCCTGCCTGCTTGTCCTGGCGTCTCTTCCCCTCTCGCAGTCGCCGGATGGCCGCTCCGGCATGCCTGGACATCGGTGGCGGTAGCTCAGTGGTAGAGTAGCAGATTGCAACCCAGTGGGCGCGAGCCCGTGCTTGGCAACAATCTGTTGGTCCCCAGTTCGAACCTGGGTCGTCACTTTACAGCGCAGAGATGCGGTGTCCTCCCTTTTTCTCGCATCCCCGCATCCCCGTCCCTGGGCAAGGACATAGAGTCGGCGGACGGTGGACGTCGAGGCGGAACGAAGCTGTGGATAGGTTCATCCGAAGGTGGAGGTGTGCCACGGACCCGATTATGCCATCTCGGCCTCGAGCCAAATGGCCAAATGGAACGGGGCTTCCGCGGGTATTGGGTTTTCCTATCGGGCCAGCCGGCCAGTCACCTTGTGGGCTTGGGCGGAAGCTCGGAAGCTTCCATGCCATGCAGAAAGATGCCGCGCGGCTAGCTGCTGATGCTCGGCCGCGTGCTCGCGCCCTGCGATGGCGACAAGTGCGCAATGCATGGCGGCGGACAACGGACAGTGGCTGCCGACGACCGCTAACAGCTCGCGACTCGATGGGGCCAAATGACGTGCCATGTCTCACCTCACTCACTACAGCCCAACGTGTTGCCGAGTTCGGCTGAGACATTTCATCCTGTGACATTTTGTGGTCCCGGCCGCATGTAACCAACGAGGGGATGATACAACGACGACGACAGTGCGGGTGCTTGGTTCTTGTTGCTCACTTTCCTGACCACTGCCATCACCACCACACCGCTATCGCTCCCTATCATCGGTCGGCGCCTTCTCGCTCTTGCGACAGATAGCGACATACAGAACAGCATGGACGCGTCGCAGGGAACTGCCCAAGCCCAGACCCATCCACAGGTGGGCGGCCGAGCGGACCCCTCGGACAGGACCGCGGTCCCCGCCCCCGCCCCCGCCTCATCGGGCTCGTCGGATAACGCGACAAAGTCTCCCGACTACCACAGCAAGGCAAAAGATGATCAAGCAGCTGCCCGATCGCCGCATGTCACTGATGCATCAGTAAATGTTGCATCTGCATCTTTATCGGCATCCACATCCACCCCTCAACCTCAACCTCAACCTCAACCTCAACCTCAACCTCAACCTTCCGACGTCGACGACCTCGCCCTCGTCCGCCTTACCTCTCCCGACAAAACTGGTCGCCTACACCGCGGAGCATCGTTGTGTGGACGCCGTCCCCGCACTGACACTGCCGAACAAGTAGTCACCGCCGCCGCGCCACCCGCACAACGCGCCCCCCTCGGCATCCCGCTCGCCGACTACCAGTCCGACGACGTCCTCAACGCCCTCTGCGCCAGCACCAGCACCAGCACCAACGCTCCCACTGCCGCCACCACCGCCATGCCCGTCGCCAACACCACCACCCCCGCCGTCCCCACCTCGCCGCTCAAGCCCAGGACCGCCAACGCCCCGACAAACGGCACTGGCAACGGCACCCGCAACGGCAACGCCAATGGCAATGGCGCACCGTACCTCAGCGACGACGACGAGATGGACGACGAGGAGGACCTCGTGGCTGCGCGCCGCGCGCAGGCCAACAACGCCCGCCGCACCGCAGCCGTCCCCATCGCGTCGCTCCCCGGCAACCCGTTCCTCCGCGGCGACTCGCACGAGTACACACGCGAGGAATGGAGCGAGCGCCGCGTCGCCCTCATCACGGGCATCACGGGCCAGGACGGCTCGTATCTTGCTGAGCGTGAGTACCTCGGGTGCACTTTCTTTTCCTTTTTTCCCGCGTCGTCGCTCCTGCTCCTGTCCTTGCTGCAAGACGCCGCCGCTGCGGCGAGCGGCGGGCGGGAAATTCTGCGCGCCGAGAGAATGAGGAAGAGACAGGGTGGTGACTGCCTTGTCGCAAGCCACATTGGCTCCGCCTGTTCGGGGGAAGACGAGTTTGACGACCATGACCCTCAAAGCCCTCGAAGTTCGACCCTCGGCTAGGCCCGGCCGGAAAACAGCAACGCATTGGAATGCCACTCGATTCCGCGCGCTTGCTTGCGGCGCTTCCGCCTGGCTATCGGCGGCCGCTGTCGCGATCTTGACCATGGCTGATGGATGTATGGAAGTAGCTGACCGCAGTGCTCCTCGACAAGGGCTACACCGTGCACGGTATCATCCGCCGCTCGTCGTCGTTCAACACCTCGCGCCTGCACCACCTCTTCAGCGACCCGCGCGTCGAAAAGGACGGCAAGCTCCAGCTGCACTATGGCGACCTGACCGACTCGACCGCGCTCGTGCACATCATCTCCCAGGTCCTGTGAGTCCGCTGCTGCAGGGGGGCCCTCCCGAGACGCAGGGGTGCACGACACACACTGACACCGACCCCAGGCCCTCGGAGGTGTACAACCTAGGCGCGCAGTCGCACGTCAAGGTCTCGTTCGAGATGGCAGAATACACTGCGGACGTCGACGGCGTGGGCACCCTCCGTCTTCTGGACGCGATCAGGACATGCGGCCGTGAGTGCCTTGCGAGCTTCCAGAGATGTGGATTACAGGAGGCGATCAGGACTTTGTGCCTCGGCGCTGCCGTCTGTGCCCGGTGATCGCCGATTCCCAACAACCTGCACATCTTTGTCCGACTAACATCCTCAGTCCACAAGCTCGTCAAGTTCTACCAGGCGTCCACGTCGGAGATGTACGGCCAGGTCCGCTCGTGGCCGCAGGACGAGAACACACCGTTCCACCCCCGCAGCCCCTACGGCGTTGCCAAGGTGTACGGCTTCTGGATCACTGTCAACTACCGGTGAGTGTCAAATGCAGCTCGTGCGAGCTTTGCGCAGCTGATTGTGGGCATTTCGAACTGACACCGCAGCGAGTCGTACGGCATGTTCGCCTCCAAGTATGTCTGCTGACGAAGTCTTAGGCGTCTAGCTGACCCGCAGCGGTATTCTGTTCAACCACGAGTCGCCGCGCCGTGGGCGCACATTCGTGACCCGCAAGATCTCGCGCGCCGTCGCTGAGATTTCTCTCGGAAGGCAGGACTGCATGTACATGGGCAACCTCGACGCCCGCCGCGACTGGGGCCACGGTGAGTGCGAGCGGGGACTGGTGACCGAATCGGTGTGCCTGCAACCCCCTCCCTCCAGGAGCTATGGCTAACCTACAGCGCGCGACTACGTCGAGGGCATGTGGCGCATGCTGCAGCAGTGAGTATTCTGCGTGCAATTGTCTCCCCTGTGGATCGTGAACTGACGGTAGCACCACGCCGGACGACTTTGTCCTCGCGACCAACACGACGCACAGCGTGCGCTCGTTCATCGAGCTGGCCTTTTCGCACGTCGGGCGCAAGATCACATGGCGCGGCAGCGGCGTCGACGAGGAGGGTGTCGACGACCTGGGCCGCGTTGTCGTCCGCGTCGACGAGCGCTACTTCCGCCCCGCCGAGGTGGACCGGTTGCTGGGCGACCCCGCCAAGGCGGGCCGGTTACTGGGCTGGAAGCCGAGCGTGCCGTTCGAGGAGCTCGTGCGCGAGATGGTCGCGGCGGACCTTGAGAGCGCAAAGTATCTCGTCGAGGATCTCAACTAGATGCAGTGTGGAGGAGGATCAGTAGTAGGGTGTGTAGATGTATCGGCATAGACGCAGCTAGCAGATCGGAGCAGAGGAGGGTGTCGAGCAGCAGGCCGATGGGACGAAGAGGGGGAGCGGCTGCCACTTGTCCGAGTCCGAATTCCAGAGGCCCGCTCGTCAAATGACGTCTTCACTTGCTTATCAGATGCCATTTCGCTCGACCCGGCCTCCACTTTCGGACTTGCCCATCTCCTTCACTCTTACTCACTCTCTTTCCAACAACAACACCAACAACGGCAACAATGGCGCTCCACGTAACCCAGCTGGACGGCACGCCCGTCGACGGCGGCGTGTGCGTCGACTGCGGACCCGATGTCGCCCCTCACACGCACACCACCGAGCCCGCTCCTGCCGCTGCGGCCCCCGTCGCTGCGGCCCCGGCCCCGACAGCAGCCGCCGCCGACATCCAGCCCCCGAGCCCCCGCTTCCCCGCCGTGCTGATCGAGTACTGCGACCGCTGCCGCTGGTGAGCTACTGAAGTCTTGTGCCAGCTGACAGCAGGGCGCCGCGCGCATCGTGGATGCAGACCGAGCTGCTGCTCACGTTCCCGCCGCCGCTGATCGTGAGCTCGACGCTGCAGCCCATGAACACGCCCGAGACGGGCGGCCGCTTCAGGGTCTGGGTCGACGTCGCCGGCAACGGATGGCAGCTGGCGTGGGACCGCAAGGTGAGTTGCTGTCCAGATACCGGATGCTGTCTGCCGCGGCGTGCTGGAGGCGTGCGTCTATCAGCACACTGACCAGGCATAATTCGGCAGGAGTGAGCCGACGCTGACGACGGCAGAGCGAGGGCGGCTTCCCCGAGCTCAAGGTGCTCAAGCAGCGCGTGCGCAACCTCATCCAGCCCGAAATGAACCTCGGCCACTCGGACGTCAAGCACTGAGCGGCCGTCGCCGCGGTCGCGCCAGCGGAGCGGCGAGGTGGCAGCAGGGAGAAGATGAGCACACAGACGAGAGCGCACAAGTGCGGCCAGAACGAGCGTAGACTGTAGATATCATGTACCCGTGCCCATTGTCCATTATACTGTTACTAAACGCTACTCTGTTATATGCGCTGCGCGCTGCGTGCTGCGTGCTGCGTGCTGCGTGTTGCACGCGTGCGTCGTGTGCGAGAGCCACCGGCTCATGCAAAGCCCGCGACCTCGTCGAGAATGCTCGCAAAGCGCGACGGGTCAGCGGCGGGGAAGGGGCGCGGTTTCGGCGCCGACTGGGCGCGCAGGCGCGCAATGACTGTGAGGAGAGTTCTGCAGTCAGCTAACCGGGCGGCTGTGCGTGTTGCTGGTGCGAGCATTGCCGTTTTAAAGGCTCAACGTGCCCTTGTCAGGCATCAGCAGCGGTCGACTCACCCGACGCCCGCTACGCTGAGGTAGCCGTCCGCCTCGAGCGCGTTGGCGAGCTCCTGCTGGTGGTTGTCCATCAGACTCGGGTTCGGGACGACGACGAGTGCCGGCGGTGATGCGCGGCGGAGAACCTGTAGGATGGTTCCGGAGCCTGCTGTCAGTTCTCACTCTGAATCTCCCCGCTGCTGCTGTCTCAGCCTGGCAACGGGGGTCGCAAGGCGGGCAGACTCTGAACACACCAGCATGCCCGATGACGACGGCCGCCTTGGCGATGAGCGCCTCCATCTCGCGTGCGTCCTTTGTGAACCGGAGCACCGTGACCTTGATGCTGGCGCCGTTGTCCGCCAGCACGTCGTAGCTGTATTGTGTTCCAGACTGGAGCGCGGCCTCCATCTCGGGCTTGAGCGGCGCGGTGCCGACCTGGACGACCAGCTCCGTGATGCTGAGACTGGCGAGGCCGCGGGCAAAGCTGGGCCCGAGCGCATAGCCTGTCAGCTGCGAGAACTGTGTCGAGCCGACGGTGATAAGGACGGAGGCCATTGCGTGCAGGTGTGGAGAGTGGAGGAGAAATGGTCCAGAATGCAGAAGGGGTCGTCGATGACGACGTCGTGGGCGCTGGGCCGAGGTCCGGTTGGCGGTTTGTGGTCGGGCTCTTGCGGTCCGGCGGTAAGTCGGGCAGATTGGGGCACAACTACGTAAATACACATTCCATTCCGACGACGACTCGTCTCTTTCTCTCTTTCTCTGTTGCTCCTTTCTCCGTCTCTATCCCCTCCACCCTCCGACCCATCTCCGCGCCGCCCACCGCGCTCGCAGCTCCCCAGCAACATGCTTCCCCCGCCAATCAACTTCCCCAAGTGGCTCAAGGAGAACGGCCACCTCCTCAAGCCCCCGGTCGGTGAGTAATGTCCGGGCGTTAACCGCTGCAGTGCTCGGCAGAGGTGCGGGACTCGCTGTGCGCAGTCTGTTTACAGTCGTGCTCGCGCATTGTCCAAGATACAGACGCGTTCGCACCAAAGGCAGTTGCCAAACGAAGAAAACGCACAGAGCACGTCGAGTCGAATGTTCCAGCGGTGGCAACAGTCGTCCGAGACATTGCTCGGAATGGCTCGTGAGGGCTCATTGTTGCTGCATTGAACATGCCGCCAACAACCATGGCGTTCATCGTATAGTGAACAGAGACGTGGTGCCCTCTTAGCTGGCTGGGAGATATGCCGCACGAGGTGTTACAGTCCTCTCCCCTATCGATACAACGTTGCAATCGGCTCCGCCGCCCGCGGACGGTTCCCGCCCTGTGCCTTTCCGGTCTCCACCGCACGCCAGCTTGTCCTCACCTGAACATGGCTGACATTCAGGCAACAAGTGCATGTACAAGGGCGAGAACTTTATCGTCATGATCGTCGGCGGCCCGAACACGCGTACCGACTTCCACATCAACACAACCGAGGAGTGGTTCTACCAATACAAGGGCGCGATGACGCTCAAGGTCGTCGACGAGGGCAAGATCCGGGACCTTATCATCGAGGAGGGCGACTTTTTCCTGCTGCCGGGTGAGTCCGAGTGGAACCAGAGGGTGTCGGCCGAGCGAGCGCGCGTGGGCCTGTTGACACGCGGTACGGTCGTCTTGTTAACTCACCCCGTTCTTACACCTGCACGCCTGCCACAGCCTGGGACCCCACTGACGCGCAGCCAACACCCCGCACTCGCCGCGTCGCGTCGCAGACACTATCGGCGTCGTCCTCGAGCAGGTCCGCCCCGGGGAGGCTATCGGTGAGTTGCATTCCTCCGACACTGCGTCCTCCCGTGCGCGCTCGTTTACTGACTTGGCCAGACACGATGCGCTGGCTCTGCCCGAACCCGGTGCACGGCGACGAGCTGGTTATTATCCAGAACGTCACCTTCCACTGCTCGGACCTCGACACGCAGCTCAAGCCCCACCTCGACAAGTGGATGGCCGAGCCCGAGTGGAGGCGGTGCGGCAAGTGCGGCGAGGTCGCGCCTGCAAAGTAGTGCACACTAGCGTGGTGTTGTACATTACATTAGTGTCGGAGGAGAGGGACAAGTAGGTAGCCGGGTTGCAGGGTTCTGAAGTAGAGTCGGTCGAGCTCGAGATGAGATAAACGGATGTCAGAGGATATGATACGGATATCGGGCAAACAGCTTCAAGCCGTGCAGATGAGGCAAGATCCACTGCAGCCAGTCTGTATGCGCTCAGAGGGTTTGCAGCACCCCATCGGCATCTAGGTATATGCATACATTAACAACAAACCCCTCTAGCTGCTCTCGGCGCCGACGACAGGCGTCGCGTCGCGTCGGTCTCGCGGCGGAGTCTGCGCCTGGTCTGAATAGCTGTGTGCAAGTGTATTGCGCACTGTCCGAGTCGTCATAAACAAGTGTGCGACGGCGTCGCTCGCCGGTCGCCGGCTGGCTGGTGCAGTGCCGGTGCGTCCCTCGCCCCAGCCTCCCGTCCCAGCCTTTTAGTCACCTCCCTCGTCTCTCTTCTCTCCTCCACCTGGGCTTAGAAGAGAGTCTCCTCGTCACGGAGGTACTCTCCGACGTCGGCCTGGTGGAAGACGAGGATGGCGGACGGGTCGGCGTCACGGGTCTGGATAGTGCTCTTGGCAGTGACGCCAAAGCCGAGGGGCATGTCGCTCATCGAGAAGACAACGACACCCTGGTGCTCGGGGGTGTCCTCGGTGATACGACCAAGGTGCGCTTTGAGGACGTGGTTGCCGTAGAGGAAGGGGAGCTCACCGGCGGGCTTGACCCAGACCTGGGGGTTAGCGTGAGAATGGGAAAAGATCATCAGCGACAGTAGAGCGCAAGGCGGCCAGCCTGGGCGACTGGTTAAGGCAGAGCAGGTGCACCAGTACGTAGGCGATCTCCGACCCGCCACGCCGCCACACATCGCACATSSAGCACTCACCTTGTACTTGGCGTACTTGGCAAGCCAGTCGAGGCAGGTGACGCCGAGCTTGAACTTGCCCGACTTGGAGAACTTGCCCATGCAGGTGCCGAGCGAGATGAGGTTGGGGCGCGCGACCGAGGTGGCGAGGTGGAGCATGGGGAGGGGGAGGTAGTACACGCTGCCGTCAGCTGGGTCCCAAAGAATGCAGCAAACAAGTGTTGCCGTAGACAATCCATCAACACTCACCGGTCCTTGTGGAGACGGAAGCAGTACTGGTCGTCCTCGTCGCGGTMKAMGAGRYGGACGACGTTCTTGCCAATGTAGTTGACGATCTCTGTTTGTGTGAGCGTTGTGTCTCGGACCAGCACACAAAGTTGCCAACGCACTCTCAAAGACGGCCTTGGTCTCCTCCTCAGTAAGCGGCCTCATTGTTGTTGATGTGGATGGGGGGTAAAGTGGAGAGTGATAGCGACAACAGCAACAACAGCAGCGAGCAACAAGCACAGAGAGCCTCGAGCAGAAATGATTTTGGGAAATCCTCAAACCACGTGGTAGCAAGTGGAGGCCCCGAGACTAACCCATCTTTGCCATCTGGGATAAAATCAGAAAGAAAAAAATAAAAGGAAATGCGCCACGTGGCTGTGAACGCGCGAGCGTGGTCGGTGACGAAGTGTCTTCCCTCGGCGCCTTGGGTGGTGGTCATCATCATCATCAACAAGCACTCGGTCGTCGTCCTCCACACCTCTCTCATCGTTCTCCAGGACAGGTTCCCATCGACCACCGTCCACGTCGTTCATCATGGTGAGCTAAGAAGCATCTTCCGTCGAGCTGACAACAGTTCCGCAACTCTTACGACTCGGACAACACCACCTTCGTGCGTACACTCTCGTGTCGCGGTCATGGCGAGCAACGCAGCGCGTCGCGCACCGCTCTGCGTGGTAGCGCACAGCGACTGATCTCCCGTCGCAAACCGCAGCCTCCTCAACACTGTTAATCTGCCGTCCACTAACCCCCAGTCGCCGCAGGGCAAGCTCCACCAGGTCGAGTACGCCCTCGAGGCCGTCAAGCAGGGCTCGGCCGCCATCGGCCTGCGTTCCAAGACGCACGCCGTGCTCCTCACCCTCAAGCGCTCGACCGGCGAGCTCGCCACCTACCAGAAGAAGCTCATCCGTATCGACGACCACATCGGTATCGCCATTGCCGGCCTGACCTCTGACGCGCGTGTTCTTAGGTACGCTGTCTCGACGCGTGTCATGTAGCTGTATCCTGACGCTCCCAGCAACTCGATGCGCCAGCAGGCCATGCAGAGCCGCATGCTGTACGGACGCCCCATCCCCGCCGCGCGCATCGTCCAGACCATTGCCGACAGTACGTTGTTACCCACAGTCGCCTCCTAACAATAACAGAGGCCCAGAACAACACCCAGATCTACGGAAGGAGACCTTACGGAGTCGGCTTCCTTGTCATCGGCCAGGACGTGAGCTAGTGCTTAGATAAGTAGCTAACCGCAGGAAACCGGCCCCCACCTCTTCGAGTTTTCCCCGGCAGGCACCGCGTTCGAGTACTACGCGCACTCGATCGGCGCGCGCTCGCAGTCCGCCAAGACATATCTCGAGAAGAACTTTGAGTCGTTTGAGACCTGTACGTCTGCTGTCAATGCACCCTCAGCAGATGCTGACCAAACTCTGCAGCGTCCCTCCCCGAGCTCGTCAACCACGGCCTCTCGGCGCTCGCCGACACGCTCCAGCAGGACAAGCACCTGACCACCGCCAACACTTCTATTGCCATTATCGGCCCCGCGGCCGCCGAGGTCGAGGACGTCAACGGCTCGGGCGCCGCCCGCCGCGGCTTCTTCCGCGTGTACGAGAACGAGGAGATTGACGCGCTCCTCCGCGCCTGGCGCCGGAGCCGCGGCGAGCCCGAGGACGGCCCCGAGGCCGAGGAGAACAACGACGAGACTGCCGCTGCCGCTGACGCCGCCGCCCCCGCGGCCGCTGCCGGCGCTGGCGCGGAGCAGCCGGCGCAGCCGCCGGCCGGAGAGGACGTCGAGATGCAGTAGAACCCCAGATGTGTATGCATGATTAGTCTGAGCAGCATGCTGAGTGCTGGTTGTGCTTGGGCTGCTGGCGAGTTGGACATTCTGCCATTCTGCTGCCGCCACACGTCCTCCACCCCACGACATGGCCACACGGCCTCTGGGCATGGTCATACGAATGCATACAGGAAACGAAAGAGCGAAAACGAAATGTAACAATAAACACGAACGGGCCGCGGATGCTGGCGGGGTCTCTCTCAACGGCCTTGCTGGCTCGACACAGCGCACTGGCACCGGCACTCGACACTCGACACTCGGCACTCGCCTCACTCGGTCTTGGGCTTCTTGGGTGCTCCGCCCGCCTGCTCGTCGGCAGCGCGCTTCTCCGCCGCTGCGCCGTTGCCGTTGCCGTTGCCGGCAGCGGGCTTCTTCTTCTTGCGGACCATGGACGTGAGGTCGTTGACGGGCGCCGAGTCGGGGATGGCCGGTGCCGGTCCGCCGAGTCCGCCGAGCAGGTGGTTGATGCTCTCGGCGACAAAGTCGGCCGCGGGCGGCGCGGCGTTGAGCTCCTCGATCTTGACCTCGAGGTCGCCGATGAGGGCCGCAACGTCGCGCGCCTCGGTCTCGCGCTCCTTGGCGCTCAGGCGCGCAACGTCGGACGAAGAGTCGACAGACTTGCCGGCCGCGGCGGCCTCGAGGTCGGCGGCACGCAGCTTGAAGCCGTCGAGCGCGGCCTGGACGTGCTTGAGCGCCTCGGCGCGGCCGGCCGGCGCAAACTCGTACACTGTCGCGAGCTGGTAGTGCGAGCTCGCCAGCGCGCGGGACGAGGCGGGGAGGAGGTCGGTCTGGATGTCGACCGCGGAAGTGTAGTCCTGCACGGCCTGGGGGAAGTTTTCTGCCGTTAGTTGTGAAGAGAGATGCCAACTTACCAGTCTCAAGGGACACGTCGCCAAGCGAGAGGTAGCAGTCGGCGAGCAGGAGGCGGGTGGCCTTCTTGTCCTCTGCGGAGATGGTGGCCTTCTCGAGCTCGCGCTGGTAAATTGTGCGTGCGATGTCCAGGACGTCCCACGCCGCGTTGAAGTCGTCCTCGGGCTCGTCGGGGTTGGCCTCGCCCTCCTCGCCGTCCTCCTCCTCCTCTTCTTCGTCGTCATCGTCACCGTCTCCGTCAAAGACAAAGTTTGGGTTCGCGGGACCGCTGCCGCTGGCACCGGCACTGGGGCCCGCCTCGTCCTTGACGGCCGTGTTCTTCGCGACCTCCTCCTTGCCCATCACGCCCTGCTGCGTGAGGACAAACTCGTACAGCGTGCGGCCGTACGAGTACAGCAGCGGCGCCATCGTGATGTCGTACTCGCCGACAAGGCGGCGCCTGAGTGTCAGCTACTCATGGCTAAATGTACGGCGGCGGAACCTATAAGTAAAAGACATACTGGTACTCGAGAGCGGAGCCGTACTTGGCGACACCCTCCTCCCAGAGCTTGAGGGCGACGGCCTTCTTGCCCTCGGCGATGAGGGCGGCGACCTTGGCCTTGATCTCGTCGTCGGTGAGGTTGTCGTCAGCGTCGTTGTCGTCATCGTTGACATTGCTCTCGTCCTCGGCCTTGCGGTTGCCACCGGCAGTAACAGCAGGAGCAGGCGCGTCCTCGGCGTCCTCGACGGTGGCGGCCTTGGGGGGATTGACAGGGGCGGTGTCAGACCTGCTTGTCAGCGTGGGTGGGTGGTTGCTGGCGACTTACATTGTAGAGAAGATGTTGTGGGGGGAGAAGTGTACAGTGAGGAGATGGAGATGGAGTGGAAATGCAGGGGCGGGAGCTGAAAAGCAAAGCAAAGCAATCTCTGTGCTGCTTTCACGCGACGCGTCGCGTCATAGGCCAAGCGGAAGCTTTTTTCATTACATTTCAGCATCCTAATCACATATTTGTAATCCGATTAGAAAACACTCGACCCCTTCTCCTCTGTGCTCAGCAGTGACGTCGAGCGAATATTTCCGCGTCCACATCTCTCTCGCCCTCAACAACAACAATCACAACAACAACAACAACCATGGCAAGCCTGCGCTCCCTCGGCGCCGCCTCGTCCTCGCTCCGCGCCGCGAGCTCTCGCGCGCGCATCCTTCCTCGCGCGATTGCCCCGAGATTACTCGCCCGCGGCATCAACACTGTCAACAACGACGAGATTGCGCACTTTTCCAAGCTGTCGCAGCACTGGTGGGATGAGACGGGCGAGTTTGGCCTTTTGCACCGCATGAACCCCGCGCGTGTCGAGTACATTCGCCAAAAGGTCGCGCTAGACCCGACCAAGGAGCCCGAGTGGACGTTTGAGAGCCGCCACGACGACCGCCGGCGGTTTGAGGAGGCGGGCTCGGGACGATGGCTCAAGGGGCTCCGGTGTCTGGATGTCGGCTGTGGCGGTGGTCTGCTTGCCGAGGTGAGCAGCTTGGAATAGAAATGTAACAGCTGTGGTTCTTTTCGCTGACGGCAGACGCTCGCGCGCCTGGGCGGTGACGTCCTGGCTATCGACGCCTCGAGCCACAACATTGCCATCGCGAGCACGCACGCGTCCAACGACCCTTTGCTGCCGTATGTGAACGCGGCCGGAGAGAGGAATGCGCCGGAGAGCGTTCCTGGACGGCTCGAGTACCGCCATACGACAGCCGAGACGCTGCGCGAGGCCGGCGAGAAGTTTGACGTCGTCTGCAGCATGGAGGTCATCGAACACGTCGACCAGCCCGGCGAGTTCCTCCAGTGCCTCGGCGACATGGTCAAGCCTGGCGGCCACCTGCTGCTGTCGACCATCTCGCGCACGCCGCTCGCGCAGCTGCTCACGATCACGCTTGCCGAGGACATTCTCCGCCTCGTGACGCCCGGCACACACACGTACAGCAAGTACATCCGTCCCGAGGAGCTGCGGCGCTATGTCGGCAGCGAGATGGGCGGCGACCGCGTCTGGGTCCGCGCCCCCGGTGGCGATGACATGCGCCCCGGGGAGATTGGTGAGACCCGCGGTATCATCTACGACCCCATCGGCGGCGTCTGGAGGCTCTGGGACGGCGCGGAGGGCACTGTCCAGAAGAAGCTCGGCGAGATTGTCAACTACATGTACCACGTCAAGAAGCGCGAGTAGGCGGCGGCGGCGGCACGGGCCTCGAGTCTTTGCTGTGAGCTGCGAGCCGTGAGCGAGTCGCGAGCGTGCGCGATTGCGCGACAATACGCGGCGAGGGACAGTTCTCCAGCAAGCCCCGGTACGAACGTCTGTGTCCGGTGGAGGCAGCAATAGCATAGAAAACACAAAGCTTCCATAATTGAGGCGTATGCATACACTACCCAGTTCCAGGCCATGACATGGTATTGCAGTGCTTACTGATCCTCAGCGCTGACGACTGGCCCGAGAGGAGGGCGGCCCAGTGTCGGCGCAGAGGGCAGGGGATCGGCAGGCGGCAGGCGGCAGGCGACAGGCGGCACGGAGGTGGCGGCCGGCGGGGACCAGTCGCTGGCTGGGCAGAGTGGCAGTTTTCAGCATGTTCTGGAACAAGAGGCAGGTTGCTCCCTCCACCTCGGCCTGTCACCCGTCCTGCCTCTGCATCATCAGCAGCATCATCGACCGGCGGCCAGAGAACGAGCCACTGGAAACCGCAATGCATACGACCGCCCACCGGCCACCGGGGTGCTCTGTCAGCACAGCATGCATGCATAGAGGTGTCTGCAGGAGCAGCGCCGAGTCGGCATTAGATGGTCGATGCAGCAGAAAAAAAAATGCTCCCGCTCCCACCATAGGACACACGTTTGCGTCTCGGCTCGGCACGGGGCAACTGGGCCACTTCGGCGTCGCCAGCCCCCAGCCAGCCCAGCCAGCCAGCCCATGGCCCAGCCAGAGCGCGACCAATACAAAGGGGGCGGGTTATTTCCCTCTCTCTCCGACTTCTTCATTCCATCCACATTCTCTCATCTCTCTTCACCTCTTGCCACCAGCAACACCCCAACAACAACCCAACAACAATGCCCCGCTCGGTGAGCACTCCAGCCTCCCCATCCACAACACAGCAACTGACACTCCCAGTCCCGCTCGTCCGCCCGCCCCTCGGCCTCCCACTCGGCCCCCGCCGGTAACCGTCAGGCCCACACCGCCGCCTACCCCGCCCAGCACGCCCCCGCTCCCCCCCAGGCCGCCCCCGTCCAGGTTGTCCAGCAGAAGCAGCCCGGCCTCCTCGCCCAGACCGCCTCGACCATGGGTGGTGCCATGGCCGGTTCCGTCATTGGCCACGGTATCTCGAACATGCTCTTTGGCGGCTCGTCCAACAACGCCGCCGCCCCCCCTCCCCCCTCCGAGCTCCCTGCCCAGCAGCAGCAGTTCAACTCGGGCGCCACCTGCGACGTCCAGGCCAAGGGTGAGTACCTCGAGTGTGCGAGGGCGAGTGTGCCAGCAGCAGCGAGCAGTTGCAGGTGTGCAGGTGGGCGATCGCCCGTCGCCCACCTCGCACCTCTGGCTCTCTCGGCATTGCCACTGCCCCACAAACCCGCAAACTGTTTGCAACACACGCTGACTTTCCAGACTTCACCAAGTGCCTCGAGGCCACCAACGGCGACATGTCCTCGTGCTCGTACTACCTCGAGGCCCTCAAGGCCTGCCAGGCCGCCGCCAAGCCCTACTAAACATCTGAACGAATCTGGGCTGTGCTGAAAACCCCCCACCCCCCCTCATTAAACAGCAAACAGCATCGAGCGCAGCCCCGTGTGTCTTTTTTTTCATTTGTAGAGTACCAGTAGAGCACGGCGATGTCACGACTAGCAGCAGTACCCATGACCGCACCATGTAACAKGAGYRCGGTGTTTGATTAATGAGCTGATAACGGAGTGACTTATCTACTGATCCACTAAAAAAAAAGTCGGGATTCAAAGGGCACGAGGTACTGATCTGCCATCGACCATATCCGAAACATCCATCTACAGCATTGTATACATCTGCTACTGCATCACTGCAGCCTGCACCCACTGCTACTGCTTGCCGCGCTAGTTCTTCTTCACATGCGTAAACGTGCCGCTGGCAAACCAGCGCTCGTTTGCCTCCTTGACGCGCTGCGCGGCGGAGAGCGACGGCGTGACAATTTCCAGGCCCTGCACGGGCGTGAACGACAGCGAGGTCGCCGTGCCGCTGACGCCCGCGTCCGACGACGTCTGGCTGCGGCCGAGCATCTGCGTGCGGAGGCGGTTCGCCCTCGAGAGCTTGGCTGGCGGCGTCAGCATCATGCAATATGTGGTGTGCAGGTGCGGGACCTGGGGCTGGAACGCTAGTGTTGCTAAAACTTTGCTGAAGGCGACAGCAACGCTGGCCAGCCTTGCTGCTGTGCGTGGTCGCACGCGGCACTCACCCTTGCTCCTGCTGTCGGCGACCATGCCGCGGACGCGGCCCGCGGAACCGGCCATACCGAGGCCGATAGTCTCCTCGTCGCCGAGGATCTCTTCTTCGGCCTTGCCAAACTCGACGCGGTTCTGCATCTTGCGCAGCTCGGTCTGTGCCAGCTGGTCCTTGAGCTTGCGCGCCCTGTGCCGTCAGCTCCGCACCCCGGTTCTTTGCTGTACTCACTTCCTTCCGCCGCGCTTCTTGCGCGCCGTCTCCTGAGGCACCGGCAGCGCCTTGATGATCTTGGTGGGCGGGGGTTCCGACATCTTCTCAATTTTCTTCGTGAGCTCGGCGTGCATCTTGCGGCCGTAGCCTCCGGCGCGGTCCGACTTGTTCGCGTCCATGCGGGCGGCGAGCGAGACTTTTGCAGACACGACGCGCTGCGCGCGGCGGCGGTCCTCGGGGCGCGCGCTCTGCACGAGGGTCGACTGGAAGATGAAGCCCGTGTGCCGCTGCTGCGTCGTCGACGACAGGTGCGAGGTCGCCATCGTCTTCTTCATCGCGCCGTACAGCATAATGTTACACGCGGGCGCGCGGGAGAAGGCGTGCAGACCGCCAGCGAGACCGAGAAGCTTGGCAGCAATACCCGTGCCGACAATCGCGGAGATGTTGGGCGCAACGGCACTCATCCGGCTCTCGACATAGTTGAAGATCTGCTCGCGCGCGGCGCGCAACTCGATGGCGACATCCATAGCGCGCTCGGTCGTGATCCACTCGGCTGCGGAGAGCGGGCGGCCGCGCGACGAGGTGGCAGTAAGGGTGATGGAGAGGATGGTGGCCGGGGGAAGCGTCGGCGGGAGGACGGCCTTGGTCAGGTCGTCAACATTGCCAATCGCCTTGACGGCCGCAATGTATGTCCACGGATCAGCAATAAGCTGCTCAAGCTCAGGGAAGCGGGGTCCGTAGTGGTCGCGGATAAACTTGTGCACGAGCATGATCTCGTTGTCGACCTCGACGCTCATGTTGTTGGCCGTTACGACGAGATGGTACTCGGGGTTCTCCTCGAGAGGGCCACCGGATGTTGACGACATGTCTGTCGGCTCGGCAGTGTACCGTGTAATTCCCTGCGTGTTAGCTTTAGCCTCATTATCCAGCAGTCTGTCGCGTGAACACACCTCCAGCACCTCCTTGAGCTTCTTGCCCGTCATGAGCTTGGCGACCTTACCAACGTCCGCGACGCCGGCGAGATCGGTGCGGTTCACCTCGTCCTGGTCGAGCTCGTCCGCGGGGCGCACGCCGCCCTCAGGAACAAATCCTGCCGCGCCTGTGCCGTCCTCCATCTTGGAATCGCCGTCGGCCTCCTCGTCATCGTCGTCCTCGAGGTCGTCCAGCAAGGAGCGCTTCACGCCGGCGACGGGCAGCGGCGGGGGAAGCATGGAGCCGTTTTTGGAGCTCGAGGGAGCGGAGACCTCCTCCTCTCCGTCGGACAGTCCGTCTAGGTCAGCCAGCAGCGAGTCTGCCAGAGACATGGTTGTAGGGGTGGTTGATGGTGGTGATGATGAGATTGTTGATGATATTCTCTCATTTGGTGGCAAACGATGCAGCCTGGGTTATAGGGGGAGCGGATAGTGAATATTGCCACGCACGATCCACGTGTTTTGTCACGTGATTCAGAGATTGGCCTGTCCTCCGAATGACGGACCAGTGATCCGAATCGACGACGGCAAGTAGGTGCATCGGCCAGCTGCTTCGGCGCAGAACGGAGGGTCAGCCGGGAGGGAGCTGTGCACGGGGTACGCAACAGAGTGACATGCACGAGCCCGGGGGGAGGGGGTGTTGTACTACGAATATGCTGAATGCATAAGACGTGGTGGTTGCAGGCAGGCTGGCTGGCTGGCTGCACCCACTTTCGACTTTTGTGTCCTGACGTCTGCGCGCGGCCTAACTGGGCGAGAGCGGGATCAAAATATCTCTCAAGAGCCAGAGAGAGCCAAGTGACCCGCGATTTTCCGTTTCAGTGGTCCATTGTTCTTTGGAATCTTGAACTGACCTCGGCTTTCTGCTACGACGACCACATCTCACACCGGCATCGAGCACCTCAAAAGAGGACTCTACGGCAGGTCTCCACAACGCTTTCGAACGCTTCCAAACGTCCGTTGGCCACGCTCGCCTCACCCTTCAACAAAACAGGCAACTCTGTCACCCCGCTATGCCCTCCAGCTCGCTCTAGCCACACCCACACCCACCCTCCCACACGACCGACCCCCCCCCACCCTCATTGTAGACGGCGATGGCCTGCTCCACACCCCAGGCCATCGCCATGTCCGCGCGTGTGGCCCCGTCGACCGTCGCGCACGTTTTGCGCCTCGTCGGCTCGTCCTACCTCGACGCCGCCGGACCCTCCTCTCGCACCGCGGTCCACCGCCGACGCTCATTGAAGGTGAGCCCGACGTGATGGCTCTTTCTTTTTCCCAAAAGCTAACAACTCAGCTTCAGCTTGTCCCGCCGCGTCGCTTTGCCTCGACCGCAACGGCCCCCGCTCGTAACGTCAAGCCGGAACTCCAGCACGGCTCGGGTTTCGACCTCGCATCGAGCCAGCCGAAGCGCCCTCCAGCGCCCAGCGACAGGACCCCGCCCCGATGGGCCACTCTCCCCGACGCCGCCGTGCAGGCCCTGCTTGCTCACCCACTGGACGCGAGCGCGTTTGCTCGCCGCTTCGACCAAACCACCGCCGACCCGTGCAAGCTCTTGTCCCTCGAGTTGCTCATCAACGTCGCCGAGCTCTGGTCCGTCGATCATACCAGCCGAGCAGACTGGATGTGGCTCCTCGAGAAGCTCAATGCTATCAGGGACGCTCGCCCACTGTGGAAGCAGGTGCCAGAGTGCGAGTCTGTCTGGCGTATTCTCCGTGGTACTGCTCTCGCAGTGGTTGAAGAGGACTACACTACCGCAAGAGCCAACGTCGCGGTTGGCATCAAGGCCGCACTCAATGCCGCGCCATCCGAGACCTATTTCTCCGACGAGGATCTCTTTGTCGTTCAGCAGTACATTGACCTGTGCAGAAAACGAGGCCGCATCGAGGACGTTTGCGTCACGATCCGCTTCGCCGGTCACAAGCTGCACAAGCGCCTCGTCATGGTCTCCGGTACGCTTCGCATTGGATATCGTATGAGCCGGCTGCGCGACATGCTGCTCTCGGCGCTGGCCGAGCTTCCCAAGCCGTTCGAGTGGCTGCAGAAGGAGGAGCTTGTCCGTGGACGCGACGGCGCAAGGTCGCGTGCGCTGGATCATCTCCACATTGTTGTTCTCGCGGCCCTCGCCCACAACAAGTCGCGTGCCGTTGACGGCTTCCATGTCTGGCGCACCCTTAGCCAGCACCACCGTAGCGTCGCCCTGCCAGTGTCCATCGAGTCTCTGCTGGCTGCCAACCTCGCCGAGGCGGGCTACTTGTCTGCCGCGCGCTTGATCTTTGACGGTTTGCACGCCAAGCACAAGCAGCTTCCGCACAAGTCGCTCACCCGCGAGATGCGTGTGTATGCCACTCACGGTTTGCTGGAGGAGGCGGGGGACGTCTGGAAGAAGCTTCTCGTCCGTCACAAGCCGCAACCCTTGGATATCATCAACTACGCAACAGCGTACGCGATGCGCGGCGACGTCGAGGGTGCCGAAAGCACGCTCAAGGCGCTTGTTGGCGGTGATTACTTGAACAGCATCGAGTCGCTCGTCGTTCTTCAGCGTGCCTGCATCCAGGCGTCGGATGCCGACGGCGCGACGCACTACCTCAACCTCGCCAAGAAGCTCACCATTACACCACCAGTCTACATGTACGAGCGCCTGCTCCGCTACTACGCTGCGCATGCCAACGTGGACGACGCCGTCAGCCTCTTCGAGTCGATGATCGCGGACGGCCTCTCGCCATCGCTCAAGGCCTACACCTCGCTCATCTCCGTCTTTGGCAACCACGGCGACTTTACCAACGCCAACTTTGTCTTTGAGGCGATGCTTGCGGCTGGACATGAGGCGGACGCGCCGGCGTGGTCGGCACTGCTGAACGCGTCGATCGAGGGCGGAGAGTGGCTGCTGGCTGCTGATCAGTGTGAGCGCATCCCGAAGGAGCTGCTCAAGTTGTCGGATCTCGCCACTACCGTGCTCAAGGCGTACGTCCTGGTGCGCGCACCCAGCGACATTATCATGAGCGTATTCCGCAGGATTCACAACCCTGGTGAGAGCGCCTGGTCCCTTGCCGTGCAGGCGGCGGCGGACGACTCGAACCAGGTCCTGGCACGGACATTGTTCGAGCACATGGACGCACAGGCGGCGGAGAACCCTTTGCTTCCCAAGCCTGGTGTTTACATCTACTCGACCCTACTCGCCATGTACTTGCGTGCCGGTGACCGCGACTCGTCGCGTGCGGTGTACGACACGATGATCTACCGCAACATTCTCCCAACGAGCGTCACATACGGTATCATCACGACGTCGTATGCCAACTCGCCCGGAGAGAGCTCAGTCGAGCAGGCGCACAACTTTGCCATGTCGGTGTACAACCGCACTGTTGCGACCGAGCTGCGGCACGCGCGTGGCGACGCGAGCGAAAACGTCTTCAGTCCGCTGCTCGTGGCGTCTGGCCGCAACTCTGACATTGAACGCGCGAAGAAGTACTACGACCTCATCCAGTCGACCGGCGGCCACTCGATCACGCTTACCACCAAGCTCATGGACGCATACCGCCGCGCGGGCCAGGTCAAGCCCATGTACCGGCTATGGCTGCGCCTGTTCAAGAACGCTGTCGCAACGATCCCGCGTCTGCCGAACGTCGACGGAGCGAACCGACAGCAGAACAATGCCCTCTGCATGCCGCTGTCCATTACGCTGCAGGCGTTCGCCGAGGCGGGCCTGCACATGCGCATCAAGAGCCTGTGGACGAGCGCGCGTGTCGAGGGCTTTGGCTTTGACTCGCACAACTACAACCACATGGCGCAGGCGCTCGCGACCACTGGCGACGTCATGGGCGCGTTCCACATTGTCGACCGCGTCCTCATGCCCCGCTACGACGAGGTCAAGGAGCGCTACCACCAAGCGTACCGCGAGGGCCGCACGCTGCTGCCTGTCGACCTCAAGACGCCAGTCGACGATCCCAGCTTTGAGCTCCCCGTCGGCGACGAACCCGGGCAGCGGCAGGTTGTGCTCTCGTCCGACGACGTGGCGGAGCGCGGCCCCCGCGTGTCCAACCGCCGCCACGAGGTGACGCTCCCGAACCAGTCTCTCCCCCGCCGCGAGCACGACGAGTTTGAGCGCAGCGACGAGCACTCGGAGAACCAGCACGCCGACGAGGATCCGCGCACGTCGTCGCGCGCGCGCGAGGACGTTGAGCTCGACATTCTCCGCTTCTGGCGCCCGTCCGACATTCTCTGGCGCCCGTCCGCGAGAACAATGCAGATTCTCGCGCAGGCGTACGACCAGATCGAGGAGCAGAGCAACACGTCGCAGCGCCAGTGGGGCGTCGGCCTCACGGCGGGCGAGAGCGAAGACGTCGACGAGCTCGACGACCCGGAGGCCGCGGCCGCGGCTGCCGAGAACGCGCAGGTGCCGGTTCTCACGCTCCCCGAGTTCAACAACGTGACGGTCAAGAACGAGGACGGGTCGGCCAAGCGCCTCTCGCCGCGCGCGCTCCTCATGCGCATCAACCGCAGGTACGGCCGCGCGGTCGCGCTGGTCGGTCTGTACCGCCGCAAGCAGTCGGGCCGCCGGGAACGCGACCACGACGACGACATGGAGCTGTAAGCGGTGAGGACCCACTTCACGCGACGCAGCTCTACGCCGCACACTCTGCTGTGCGGTCCTTTCTTTCTTTCTTTCTCTATCTCCTCTCCATTCCCTCATTTTCACACCATCGCATCTCACTCCCAAAAACGCATACCCCATACTCGCATTGGACTGCCTCCCCATTCATAGCATCATGCATTGGATCCAAGTGACCCGCAACAGTGACAGCAGCAGGAGCAGCTGGGCCTCAATAGTACACTGACGTGCCAGCATGGACATTGGGCAGAATACACTCCGACTTGATGCTACACACATACACACGCACTTTAGCTGCTCTCATTCACACAGCCACTCACTCGTCAGTGTCAAAGCTCCAGCCTGACCTCGCCACTCTTTGAGCCCGAGCTCGACGCTGAGTAGCCGAGCAGCAGTCGTCGCCAACCAGTGCCTGCGCGAGCACCTCGAGTGACCGACCATTCACCCTCCTCGCCCGCACCCATCCCTGCCTCCCCGCCCCAATCCCCGACGACATACTGGGCAGAAGCTGCAACGTGTTGGCCCTTCGCATCTCGCCAGCTAGCAGCACGTCAGTGACAGCGTCAGCGGCTGCCACTAGAGGGATGGCTCAGTACTGGAGGTGTTTCACGTCCGCAGCCAATCATGACGTCAGTTGGATATTTACAGCGAGACCTGGCCGTGTACCGCTCACATCACCCGCTATCATCCCGACGACTGGCAACCTTCTTCTCGACGTCACCCACTCACTCCCCCTCTCTGTCTTCCACACCACCACATCGAACACACCAACCACACCGGCATATGCTTCCCCTCAGGCATCTGCGAGCGGGGGCGCTACCGCTGCGGCCACTCCTGCGCGGTGCCATGCCGGCACGCGCCTGGACGCCCCTAGTCGCCACCCGAGTCACGCGCGCCGCGCAACTCCGCCTGCTGTCCGATGCCCCCCCGGCTGCCAAACCGGAGGGCGAGCAGTCGGTCGAGGAGACGCCGGGTCCCGAGCCCATCGCCGAGCTGACCATTCCCGAGCGGCAGCACGCATCCATCTACATCTCGAACGTATTCCCGATCATGCTCGGCGCGTGGGACGTGCGCGTCTATCTCGCCCGCATGCGCGAGGAGGCGCTCATGGAGAAGTTGGCTGTCATCACTTCCGAGCTCAAGGGCCGGCACGCGTTCAAGGTCGAGTCCTGGGAGGTTAACCGGAAGGACGGCGGCGTGTTCTGCCACTTTTCATTCCTCCCGCCGCGTGTAGAGGAGCTGCCGCGCATCAAGGACCACAGCATTCACACCCCAGAGGACATTCTCCCTGACCCGACGAGCGCGGCGAGCCTGTTCCTTCCTTTCCTGATCGCCGCGGCGAACAAGCACGGCGGCTGGCCAAACTGGGCCGGGCCCTGGTGGGCCAGCTGTATCGAAACGGCCACGAACAGCGCCCGCACGACGGACGAGGCGGGCCATCACCTGTACCGCGGCGACCTGTCCGTCCCGGAAGGTGTTCAGAGCGACGTGCCAAACCTCCAGGGCTGGCAGCGTATCGCTGGTGCTGGTCGCGTCTGGGTAGTCCGCGGAAGGCAATGGACAGAGGACTTGAACCGCTTCCCGTCCTCGCGTCTGCGCGTCGAGTTTGACGGCCCCGACGTCAGCCAGGAGATGCTCTACCGCCTCTTCCGCCCTTACGGTCGTCTGCGCGAGATTACTCCGCCGACACCGGTCCCGGCAGGCTCGCTCCGCTTTGCTACCCTCTCGTTCTCCCGCATCTCCACCACCGTCGCGGCCAACAACTGCATGCACGGCTTCCTGTCCCCGATCAAGACAGCCGACTTTGACCTTGCGCTCAACCACGGCGAGGAGGCGGCGAACAACATTCCCAAGTCTCGCTTGCGTCTCTACTACGAGCGTCCCCTCAAGGCACACTACGTCCGGACGTGGATGGGCGACCACCCGCGTATCGTGCTCCCCATTGTGGCGTTCCTCTTCGCCACGCTGAGCTACACCTTCTTTGACCCCATTCGCGCCTTCTTTGTGCGATCCCACGTCGAGGGCGTCTGGAACCTTGAGCAATACACGGTTGTCAAGCTGTTCAAGGACAACGTGTACAATCCCCTCGTGAAGATTCTCGGTCGCAAGCAGAACAAGCGCCGCCGTAATGTCGACGACTTGGGCCGCGCGTCGTGGCGCGACCGTCTCGAGGCCGAGCGCGACGTCGAGCGCTGGATCTCCGAGTTCCCTTCCACCTTTGTCGTCATCACCGGTCCCCCAGGAAGCGGCAAGCACGATCTCGTCAACCGTGTCATTATGCAGGAGAAGAAGTGAGTGAAAAGTGCTGCTACCCAACTGACAACAGGCCCGCGCTCATCATCGACTGCGCCGAGATGCAAAAGTCCAAGACGGACGCAGCGCTCGTCAGCAGTGTGGCCGAAGAGACCGGCTACTGGCCCGTTTTCTCCTTCCTCCAGAGCATGAATGGTCTCATCGACCTCGCCGCCGTCGGTCTTATCGGCCAGAAGGCCGGATTCTCCACCCCTATTGAGCAGCAGCTACGCTCTATGCTCGATATTGTGACTACCGCACTCAAGGACGTGTCAGCTCATGGCATGGAGCACCGCAAGCGCGCGCACGAGCATGCGCAGGACGAGATTGGTCTCGCGGCTCAGGCGGCGCACGAGCGCCAGGAGATGAAGCTCGGTATCTGGCACGACGGCCGCCTTGACTGCATCGCGGGCAATGGCATCATGTCCGAGCTCGGTGTCGGTATCGAGCGCCCCAACGAGAATGACATTTATACTCCAGCTGCGCCGCTCATGGGCAACAACGCGCCCATTGACGGCGAGGCCGTCCCGCCCGTCATTGACGACACTTTTGAGGCTGTCACCCAGGCTGTGAGTGAAACAATCAAGGCCATGTGCTTACTTTCCAGGTCATGAAGGCTGCAGCGGCCGAGCAGGTCAGCGAGGACGATGTCGAGGCGAGCACGATCAAGACACTGCCTATTGTTGTTCTCCACAACTTTGCGCTCAAGCCCGCGCGCGGCGACCTCTGGAACGTCCTTGCCGAGTGGGGCGCGAGCCTCGTCGAGAACAAGATTGCCCACGTTGTTGTCATTGGCGAGGGCAGCGTGACGACCAAGACTCTCACCCAGGCTCTCCCGTCCAAGCCTCTCAACACTGTGGTGCTTTCTGACGCCGACGACTACAACTCGCTCGAGTTTGTCCGCGAGAAGCTCTCGACACCCGAGAAGCCGTGCGAGCTGTCCGACAAGGACAAGACCAACATTGCCAAGCTTGGCGGCCGTATGGTTGACCTCGAGCTCCTCGTGTACAAGGCGCGCAGCGGCCAGACGATCACGCACGCTGTCGACGACATTGTGCGCCGCAATGTTGTCGAGCTCCGCAAGGCTGCATTCGGCGACGACAGCGAGGATGCAAAGCACCTCCCCTGGACCCGTGCGCAGGCGTGGAAGATTGTTACCGAGCTCGCCAAGAAGCCCGAGACGTCGTACGGCAAGCTCCTCCTCGACTTCCCGTTCAAGGGCGCCGAGGGCGCGCTCAAGGCGCTCGAGGCGCATGACCTCGTGTCGATCCAGTACGTTGACGGCCGCGCCAGCAAGGTGCGCCCCGGCAAGCCCGTCTTCCGCCAGGCGTTTGTCGCGCTTGTCGAGGACGACCTCTTCCGCGCGTCGACGACCATCGAGTACTCGAACGCCGCCAAGGCCAAGCTCGAGACCCTTATTGCCACGCTCGAGGAGGAGCTCGGCAAGCTCCGCGAGATCACCGCCGACGGCGACAAGCTCGGCGTCGGGGAGGGCGGATGGTGGGGCCTCACAAAGGGCAGCGCCATCCACCAGCGCGCCCAGTACCTCCTCGCACAGATGGACGAGGCCATGGGCAAGCTCAACGCCGCGGACGCGGTCATTGCCGAGCAGAAGAAGGTGTTTGCCGAGCCGAGGAAGTAATACGTGTTAGTCGTCTGAGGAATCACCTGTATGCACCATTGCACCCCGACCCGCTATCCTCCACAAATGCATATCTACTAGAGCTTGAGGCGCTTGGCGTCGACGTTGTTGGCGTTGGCGCGCTCCTCGCGCTTCCTCCGCTTGCCGTCCTCCTTTGCGCCCTTGCCAAGGACGGTGACGCCCTTGCCGGTCTTGACGAGGTTCTGGAGGGCCTCGTCCTTCTCCTCGCGGACGCTCTTGCGCTTCTTGCCGTAGAGCTGCTCGGTGGCCGCAAGCTTTGAGCGCTCGAGCTTCTTGCCGCGGCGCGCGCGGGCGCGGGCGGCCTTGGCCTCCTCGGGGGTCTGCTCGGAGCGGGCGACGAGGTCCGAGGCGGCGGGGCCCGCAAAGACCTCCTGGGGCGCGAGCATCGAGCTGGTGCGCTGCGTGGCGGGGAGCGCCGTCTCCATGCTCGTAGTGGCAATGTTGTCGACGGTCGTGATCTGCGCCTTGGGGGCCTTGGGCACAAAGTGCAGGCTGCTGAGCGCGTCGAGCTTGTAGCAGATCTCGCCCCAGAGGTGGTCAATGTCGTCGTGCTCCTTCTGCAGCTTGGTGTCGCGGGCATCGACAGCCTTGCCGCCCGCCGCCGACGCCTGGAACTCGCCCTCGTAGATCTGCGAGAGCGACTGGGTCGACTTTTGGTCGTTGAGCTCGAAGAACCGGCTGGGGAGGAAGGCGGTGGGCTCGTATGCGCGCACGCGGACAGGAGAGTTGAAGTTGCCGTCCAGGATGCGGCGCTTGATGAGCTCCTCGAGTGTCGCGACGCTCTCCTCGGTGATGGTCGGCACGACCTTGGCGACGTGCTCAAAGTCGAGGTCCTCCTCGAGAAGCGAGTTCTCCGGGCGGGCACGCGAAGAGGCCTCTCCCATCAGAGTCCAGTCCTTGGGGCCGATGGCCTGTCCCTCGAGCTCGGCAATCTGCGCCGCAAGCGCGCGCTGTCGCCGCTCATGTGTGGAGAGCACTGATGTCAGCTCGATAGGACCGTGTTAAGCTTACCCTCCTCGCCGTCCTCGTCCTCGCTGTCGTCGAACAGGTCGCCCTTGACACGCTCCATGATACCGCGCTCGACGTCGGCCGGCGCCTCCTCCTCCGACTCATCGTCGACCGTGACCTTGCTCTTCTTGGTCCGCTTCTTCTTTGTCTCGTCCTTCTTGCCCTTTGGCGCGTCTCCCACACGCTGGGGCGCCTCGAAGAAGTCGGTGTACATAATTTCTGCTGTCAGTTTCGGAAGGCGCTGGAAACTCACCGGCATCGTCGTCGCCCTCCTCGAGGAACATTGCGCCAATGTCATCGAGCTCGGCCTCCTCGTCCTCGTCGCCGCCGAGCGCGCCAGAAGTGACGCGGCCCGCCTCCTGCTCCTCGGTCATGCGGTTGAAGTCGTCGATGGAGAAGAACTGGTCATCGAGCGTCGGGTGCATCTTGGCCCGCGGCTTGGAGGGGCCAGGCGCGTAGCCGTCGTCGGAGCCAGAGGCATCAGACGCGGCATCGTCCATGTCGACGTCGGAGCCCTCCTCCTCATCCTCCTCGTCCGAGCCCTCCTCCTCGTCATCCTCCTCCTCCTCGTTCGAGCCGGATCCCTCAGCGTCCGAGCCCATGTCAATGTCCTCGTCGTCCGAGTTCCACCTGATCTCTCCGTCGTCGCTCCCGCTGTCGTCCTCGCTCTCGCCCTCCTCGTAGCCCTCCTGGGCCATCATGCGCTCCCACTCCTCGGCGGTCATCTCCTCGTCGCTTCCCTCCTCTCCAAACTCGTCCTCGTCCTCCTCTGTTCCCTCCTCGTCCTCGTCGCCCATGTCCGAGGGCGCGTCCCCGCTGCCCACCTCCTTGACGACGCGGCAGATGCCCTCGGCGCGGAGCTCGAGCTGCGCCCACACCTGCTCGGCGTCCATGTCGCCGATGGTCAGCTCACCGAGAGGGGTGTACGGCAGCATCTCCTCGGGAGTCGGCATCTCCTCCGACACGGCCGCTTTGCTAGCGGAGCGCAGAATCGGCGGCGGGTTGATGATGCTCAGGAGGAACGGGTGGAGGTGGACGTGCGACTTGGACTCGAGCGAGACACCTGCAAGTTAGCTATGCCATAGACCACACCCGCGCGCGGCGCAACGTACCGAGGTCGAAGATGCCCTTGGTGGTCTCGAGGGCAGCAGCAGCAAGCTGGGGGCTGCCGCCGTTGAGCGCAAACGCGTGCTCAGTCTTGTCGAGGAGCTGAGCGAGAGAGGCGAGGGCAGGGGGGATGTCGGTCGAGTCGGCAGACGACGCCGACGCAGAGCTTGGGGGCGCGGGCTCCGCAGCAGGCGCGGGGGCGGCCGGAGACTTCTTCGCCTTGGCCATGATAGTGGTTTGGTGTGTGGGGTTGCAGGTGTCGAGTCGGTCGATAGCTGCTGGTGGGGGTGGTGGTAGATGGAGCACTTTGGTTGTTGCCAGTGGATTGTTGGTGGTAACTTTGCACACGGTGGAGGTAACCAGAATTTTAGTCTTACGTAAATTAAAGCACAGTGCAGGTGGAGGTGCTCTTGTCCTGGGGGTGCAAAGGCAAGCCATAGGATCCAACTTCGGTTCTCTGCTCTGCTCTGCTGCTGCTGCCTCTGCTGCATCCGGAAAAGAATACATGTCGTGATTACCATGGTCATCTATCGACATGGCTACTTCTTCTTACCCTTCTTCTTCGAGGGCGTGGGTGCTGGTGCAGGTACAGAATCCGCGTCGTCGGCAGCGGGGGCCTCGTCTTGAGTGCCCGCGGCATCGGCGGCGGGAGTGGTGGTGGTGGTGTCGGTGGTGTCGTCTGGCTTGCTCGTCTCAGTGGCTACGGCCTCGGTCTCTTCAACGACTATCTTGCTACTAGTCTCTGGCTCTTCCTTGTCTTCAACAGCCATCTCCTTTACCTGATCAGCAAGTCCGTCTACAACTCCAACTGCAGCTGCGCCACGGCCGGTTTCGCTCTCACCCTCCTTGTCGACCATGACACCTGAACCTTCAGAGAAACCATGCTCGTCGAAAAGCTCCCTGTCCTCGACAGGGTCCGCGATCACGGCCGCAATCTTTGGCCGGCCTTGAGTCTCGAGTTCCGAACGCCACTGCTTGACGACGCCACTTGCCTTGGCGGGGTTGTATGTGCGAGCCATGATGGCAGCCTCGGGCAAACGGTCAGTCTTGGCGAGAAGGTCGACACAAGCAGCACTGTCGCCGAGCTGGAGGTACGCAGCGAACGCAATGTTGTTGGCGCCCTTGGCGAGGGCGAGCTCGGCGACGCGCTCGAGGCCGGCGCGGTCCGAGAGCGAGGTGAAGAGAAGGAGAAGGGCCGGGAGGTCCTTGGACTTCTCAAAGGCCTCCTGGGCAAGGTCGAGCTGCCAGGCAGAGAGAGCCTTGTCGCCGATGACCTTCCACTTGGCCTCGGAGCCCTCGGCGGGGGCGGCGCGAAGAAGCTCAAGAGCGGCCTCGAGGTCGTTGATGCCAATGGCGAGGTCAAACTTGTGGTCGGCGTCGGTAGCAACCTGGAGCGCGAGCTCCTTGAGGTCCTGGGCCTCGAGGAAGCGGGCAATGCGGTTGCGCTGGTCGGCGGGGATAGTGGGGAGGATACGCTCGGCCTCCTCCATGTCGCCACGGAGCACAGCGGTCTGGTACTCGACGACAGTAAGCGAGAGGGCATAGCTGTAAAGGTTCATGTCCTTGTCGGCGACGTAGACACGGTTGTGAGTCGGGAGGTAGCCGAGGAGGTAGATGCCCTGGTCAAAGTGGTTGATGACCGAAGCCTGGTCGCCGATCAGGTAGCTGAGGCGGTTGGCCGAGGTGGTGTAGATGAAGCAGTCGCCAACCCAGCGGCAGGTCTTGACCTGCTCCGAGATCTCGGCAACAATGTCAAACGCCTCCTCGACGCCCTCGTCGTCAATGATCTCGCCAGAGTCGAGGCGGGCGGCGTAGGCGTCGCGGTCAAAGCGGAGAATGTAGAACGAATCCTCGGCGGTGATGGCAACAAAGTCGCCCGAAGCCGACCACGAGACATTGGTAGCGTCGACCTCGATACGGCGGACGATAGCTCCTGTCTCCCAGTCCCAGAACATGACAAAGCCAGAGCCGCGGGCAGACAGGAGGGGTCCCTCGTGAAGGCCCTCGATGGCCCAGCCGCCCTGCGACTTGATGAGACCGACACGCTCCTTAAAGTTCTTGTAAACGCGGASMTTGKAYWWGMSCWCGAGGACGGCGTACGAGTTGGAGTCGGCGGCCCAGGCGAACGAGGTACCGGTGCCAAAGGCACGGTTACGCCAGGCGAGGGCAGTGTAGATAATGTACTCGCCGTCACCGCAGACAGCGACGAAACGGCCGTTGGGGGAGTGCTGGAGGCTCTGAGGGTAGACCTCGGTGGTGCCGAGATCACGGAGCGAGACGGCAAGACGCTGGCCGTCCTCAATCTCGGTACCCTCGTTGCCGAGAGTGGCAATGTTGGCCGAGAGAATCTCAGTGTTGCGGGCGTAGACAATCTTTCCAGACGTGTCCATCGAAACAGCGGGCTCGTCGCGGCCAAGCTTGACGACGACGGCACCCTCGTCGAAACCGAGGGCAACCTCGTTGCCGTTCTTGCGGTAAGCGACACACCAAGCACGCTCCAGGCCGTAGTTGAGGGTGTTCTCGAGGCGATAAGTCGACGAGTGCCAGATCTTGACCGTGCCGTCCTCGGAACCGGAGAGGATGATGGGAAGCGAGGGGTGGAAGATGGCAAACGATACGTTGGCGGTGTGGCCCTCGAGGGTCTGGACGCACGACTTTGCGTGGTAGTCCCAGATCTTGACGAGGCTAATGTCAGCTTAGCAGCGTGATACAAAGCTTACCGGTCGTCACCAGTTGTGACAATGTACGGCCTGTCACCGCCGTGGTAGTAGTCGACGTAGTTGACGCCCTTCTCGTGGGCCTCGAGGCTAAAGTTGGGGACGGGGCTGCCGAGCGACCAGACCTTGACAGTGTGGTCGAGACAGGCCGAGGCAAAGGTCTGGGGGTCCTTGGGGTTGAACGCGAGGGCCATGATGTAGTGAGTGTGGCCCTCAAAGACCTGGACACAGCGCCATCCCTTGTCCCAGTCCCAGCACTTGATCGACATGTCGTCGCTTCCGGTGAGGACGAGCGGGAGGGTGGGGTGGACAGTGAGGCAGCGGATGTAGTCGGGGTGCGCCTCGAACGAGGTGATCTTCTCGCCGGTCGAGAGGTTGAAGACGCGGAGCTGGAAGTCGTCGGAGCCCGAGACGAACTGCCGTTAGTTGATGCGGTCACGGGACAACCCACCCAGTTCTTGCGCGCAATGTACTTGACGCAGCGGACGGGGACGTCGGTAACCTCAAAGGTCTTCAAGTCGGTCTGAGTCTCATAGTTCCAGATCTTGACCTGGCCATTGCTGACTGTCAGTTCGCGTTGCGTCCCCGGACTCACTAGAGACCACAGATGACGTGGGGCTCGGTCGGGTGGAAGTCGACCGACTTGACCCTGTCCGACCGGGCAAGCAGCTTGCGCTGGGATTGTTAGTACTGTGAGACGTGCAAGATAGTTACCGTGATGTCGAGTAGCATCGGCTGGGGAGTCAGCGTCAGAGTCTGGGCATGCAGGATCCAAGTAGCGCGACTGCCCTGATGGTAGGAGGGCTGTAGCTGGAGTAGCGGAATACTCACCATCGTTGCGATTTTCTCAAGGATCAAGGGCGGAGAGACGGGGTAGGCGGTACTGGCACTCCCTCGCGCTTGAACAAGGTGAGATGGGGAGAGATTGGGAGGTGGGGGGGAGGGAGAAGGGGAGCGCGGGGTAGTAGTTTACGGCGATGATGAGGATACTGCTGGCGTGGACGACGTGATGAGTTGGAGGACAGCCACGGCGCGGTGGAACGCGGCGTCAGCCTGACATTTAGGGAAATGACACGTGTACGATTGTCAGCCTCACTTTGTGGGTGGTCGTCATTTCTGCGAGCCCCTCTGCGTACACGATGCACGATGGCACTCACTCCCGATGCATGGCACTCTACTACTACTACTGTGGGCATGCAGACGAGTACGGCGCGTCGGCGTCAGTTGACATGCGGCATGCGAACTGGCTGGTCAGACTTCAGAGACTGCAGACGCAGATCACCCTCTGTCCAATCGGCCAACGTCTGTCACTGGTGGTCGGTCTCTCTCCAGCTATCCTCCCGCCGACTTGCATTGATTTGTGCTGCTCTGTGCCGCTCTGGCTGCTCTGCTCAAGTGTTGCGGCGGATGCTGGCATGATGCCTATCAACTACCAATATCCTCCTAGCGGTGGACGCAGATTGCGGTCTCTGCAAACACCGCTGGAGTCCTCTGTACAGCCTACGACAAACTAAACATGATTGAAATATTTAGTCGACCTCGATGGCGTTCTCCTCGGCGACGGGGGCGGCGGCCTTCTTGCCACGGAGCTTAGCGGGGAAGCCCTTGGGGGGGTTGGCGGCGCGCTTGTTGGCGCGGGTGAGGGCCGAGATGCGGGCGACGGCAGCCTGAGAGCGTTAGAAATTACAACTTTCAGAAAGATTGGGTAGATGTTTCCGGCGTTATTGCCCCAGCGACGTGTACATTTGTCGCTGGGGCATGAGACGCCTGCTGTTTGTAAGACAGGGGTTCCTTCTTGCATGCCTAATACGCTCGGCCCTTCATGGCATTTCCGGGGAGTTCTAGAACGGCTGCGGTGTGCTCGGGTGCACAGTGTGGGGGGAAAAGGGAGGGGGACACTCACGGGGCGGAGGTCGGCGCGGAAGCCCTTCTGGGCGGTGACAACAGCGGCGATCTTGGCGGCCTTGCGGGGGCCGGTCGAGCGGCGGAGAGCCTGGGTCTTGCGGGCCGAGGCGACCTTGCCACCGTTGGCCTGGATCTTGGAGACCGAGATGACGCCCTCAGCGTTGGCCGAGATGTCGACGATCTTGTTGTTGGCGAGACCCGAGTACTTGCCCGAGTGGAGGTTGAGAAGGTTACCAGCCTCGGCCGAGAAGATGGGGCCGTTGGTGGCGGGGCGCTGGAACGAGTTCCACTTGCGGACAAGGAGCCACTCTGAGCGGTCAGTATGTGAACCTGGAGCTGGATGCTACGCAGAGGAGCGTAGAGCAGTCGGCGTTGGGTCCCCCTCGTCAATCGTGATCGTCTGTTCCGTCTTGTCGCGAGCTGTCGTCCCATGTCCTGGCATGGTGGGCCCCGACTCCCAGTCCGGCCTGCCAGCGCTCAGCCCCGTAACGCCAGGAGACCTGCCTGGCAGCTGGGGACGCAAAAAGAGGCTCCCCGGGCTCAATCACGCCGACGCTTCCTGCGCAGTGCGCAAAAAGTGTCGACGAAAAATTGATCCCCGCCAGCTCACGCCTCTCCTCCGTTTCCACCTCCCAGCACCACGGTTCCTCGCGGACACGATTCGGAGGCAGGAGGAGCGAACTCGGGAGTGAACGACGCGGGGGGGGACCGACAAGACTGCACGCAAGACGGGTTTGGACGACGTTGTTCGATGTTGACGATTCGAGGACCTGCGGTCGCTGCTCTTTACCCTCTACGCGCCGGAATACTGGGATACGTGCGGAGGTCAGACGAGGCGGACATTTTTGTTAGCGATACCAAAAGGGTCTGAAATGCGCAAGTAGCTTTCAGTTGATGTTGAACGAGCAGCAGCGAGCAGGAGGGGAGCCGCGACGCAGAGGGAAGCAGTGGCAGCAGCAGCAACCGAGGGACACGGTCTGGCAGCGTGCTGCTGGGCATGCTGGGGTGGCTCTGGCGCGTGGGCTGGGCTGGGCTAGTGGAGGGCCTCACCAAAAAACCTACCCAGCAATTTTGTCGGCGATATAACAACGAGCACCTTGCTTCCCTTTTCGTGGCGGCCGTTTGCCATCACTTCCCAACCCAACCATGCGCGTACCACGTGGTTGTGATATTCATTAATTCATTCATTTCTAATATGCTTCATTCGTATATTCTTTATCTTCATTCAATTGATTTGTCCATTGCCTGCATTAATCATTTCCTCCATAAAAACACTGACAGTCTGCGTTCACCGACGTGAACAGCACAGTTTGACGAGGTCACTCACACTGCATATGACCTGCTGTTGGGCTGCCAATGGCGAAAATGCTGCAGGAGCATGCATAGGTGCTGTCGCACTATCGCAGCCAAACACCTTCTTCTACGGAGGGATGCATATGTGTTCTGCCACATGATCCCGAGATGCGAATGTGGGCTCCCTTCAAAGGACAACACTATCTGCCGGTTACACTCATACCGGAGACAACACGGCAAGTGTTCTGCAAAGGATGAACTCCACTGCACTCGCTACTAACGCAGGGATCATCACTCCGTACGTGCAGCTCAATTGATAGTTCTACCTCAGTTGAATTTCATGTATTTTGCTCTTTATTTGCTCTTTTTCTTCCATGCCTCTCTCTGCCCCTGAGTGTACATGTGTGTTGTCTCTGCCTCCGAGGGGCACTGCGGTCGGTGTCTGATCCAAGTGCGCATGTGATTATCCGGGATACGCTGGAGGGGAAGACCGTACGGAGGGGAAGACCGTACGGAGGGGAAGACCGTACGGAGGGGAAGACCGTACGGAGGGGAAGACCGTACGGCCACTGCTTATGCCCCATCCCCGGGCGTTGATATTTTCTGTCAACAGTTCACCGAGGCTGTCGACTAGTGTGTTGGGTTACTCGCCTGGGGCGTATGGGCTTGTGCGTGCGAACTCAACTTGCGATCAGCTGGTGACAGCACGGAGGAGTGCAAGTTAGAATTGGTCGTCGCTGGCGGGTTGTGGCTGAGGTGGTCGGTCGCCAGGTTGATGTGGCGTGTGGCGGCGCATCGACCTGGCTCGTGGCTCCCGTCTGGGGCGTCCCGATCAGTGAGCACAGGTACATTCTTAGTAAGAAACGTCCCAGAAAGGCTGCCCGCGGTGTGTAGTGAGTAATACGGTGTCAGCTGTCGGTGCTTGCAGTGCATTCGGTGCAGGTGCAGGTTGGGAGTGCAGAGTACGCAGAAAACTCAAGTACGCGTATTGCATAAAAGCCAACCTCCACTTTCGCTGGACAAGGGAAGTCAGTCGCGTATCCATAAGCCGAAGCGCAAGGCGCCCAAGTCTATGGGCTGCGGGGAGCCCGAGGAGTACAAGCGGCTAAGGCTCGAGGCTGAGCCAGATGAGAGTGACTGGTGATCGGACGCGTCGACGCCTTGGGCACCGACGACCGCATCGGTTTCCCTCACCTAGGGCGCGACCGCCGCCTGCGCGAGTACCAGCGCGATATCATTGCCGTTCCGGCGCGCGTCCGCCTCTGGGTAGATCACCAGAGAATTTGGCCCACCCGACCAACTGCGTATTCTGTACGCTCTTTCAATGGCTGCAGAAGCACGTGCGCAAGAACGACGACCTCGGCACGCACCTGCAGTCGACAGTCAGCAAGATTGTCGCCACAGACAGGAAGCGGCAACAATCCTGCCTCCCTCACTATCGCCAACGCCGAGATGCTCCCCAAGACGGAGGCTGCCATGGTCTCCCGAGACAAGACAACCGAACTCGAGGGCAGAATGGTGGACCCAGCCCCCCGGTGGGCCACAGAAGCTCTCTTCGAGGACGCCGCGGCGACGGGTCCACTGGCGGATTGAGGGTATGCCAGAGTGCATCGACGCTGCTGATTCCGCGCTTGGCTACCCCGCCGCAACAAACGAGGAGGAGCTGCTGCCACGCGTACTCGACGCATGGACTTTGACCCGCCAACGCCGTACCCCACATCCCTCTCCGACTTTGACGATGTTGAGCGAGTGAACGTCCGCGGCGTAGATGGCGAGTACCGTCGTCGTCAAGGTGAACCGGGATGTACACGCATTCACCAGTGCCAACATGCCAGACGACGTCCCACCGCGGAGCCCCCAGCGCCTCGCGCAGGCGCAGCCCACCGGCTCGGCCTCGACATGCAAATCGAAGATGGCCAGTTCGACGTCGACTCAGACTTGAGCAAGTGGGTAACAGAAGCAACTCTCGCGCCTTGGCATGGCCTTGCAGCGCTAGGCACCACGCATAACAAGATCCGACCGGCTGCCGCCGACCAACGCCTGCCAGATGGTCTGGGAACTTGACTAGAGAGCAACTGAAATCCTCAGTGGGGGGACGGGGGAAGTAGAACATTGTAGAGGTCGAATGCCGCCGGAGAGATGGTGAGCGGATAGTCAATAGTCGAGTCACAGGTGTTTGTGCTTGTGCAGCAGTCACACTTGTACATCAATGTAGCAATGTCCTCTGTTGGGTAAAGGGAGGACGAGGACGGTATAGCCATGGTGTAACTCTGGCGCTTAGCTCGTCGTACAAGAGTCGTCGCCGAGAGCCGAGATATGGCGCGGCGCACCAAAGATGAACCGTGGAGACATTGTGAGTCGAGGACAGAGGAATGCACATGAGCCACCCGCCAACAGAGTGACAACAACCGGGGCTCCCTTTGGCTTGGACTGGAAATAAAAAAAAAGTATTACGTGTCATTGTGGTGTTTTCACTCTGCCACGAGAGTGATAATGAAAGAAGAAGTCTCGAGTTGGCAGCAGCAGCACACAGGCAGGCACGGCCCAGCGCAGAGCTGTAAAGAGGTGGCCGAGCTCGACACGCACAGAAACCCGCAACCGCAACCACCTGTTCTTCGCATTGCCTGTCTATGCTTTCACGCCCCCTCGCGGCATTCTTCAGAGCAGCTACAACATCGTCTCGCGCCTACCCCGCATCCCTCCGCTGCAAGGCCCCGACCCAGTTGTTCTTTAACCACCACACCCGCTTCATTTCCTCCACCTCGTCCGTCCTCAAAGCTCCTCGCAAGCCTTTCCCCACAATGGCCGCCGTCACCGACCAGGACATTATCTCCCGCTTCGGCGCCCTCTCCATTGGCGCCTCGCCCGTCATCACCCACGCCGCCGTCGCCGGTGGTGCCGAGTGGCGCGCTGAGCTCGAGAAGCTCGGTAAGACTGGCGTCGCTCTCACCAAGACTGTAAGTTTCTGGGTTGCCGGACGGTCCGTTAGGGTCCTGGCTGCCCGCCCACTGGCTGGACTTTTGAGAAATATCGATTCGACCACCGACACCGAGCTTGAGCACGCACCCGCTGCTGCCGCCGCCTCCTCCAACGCGACCATGCTCACACCCCCAGCTCCTCTTCAAGCCCAAGACCGCAAAGTCGGCTGAGCCCACCCCCGTCCTCGTCCTCGCCAAGGAGGACACTGAGACCTCGTCGGGTGCCATCGGTGGCCTCCTCAAGCTCAAGGAGCTCCGTCTTGCCAACGAGGAGCTCATCAAGCAGGTCATTCCCTCGGCGGCTTCCAAGGACGACGGTAAGTGCTGCCAGTGTGACTAGTGTGCTCGAGTGCTTGCCGCCATGTTGTTGACTCGGTCGGGTATTGACTCGGCATACTCATGTCGCCACTCACCCTCCTGTGCAACTCTAACCCGCAGTCACCGCTCTTGCCCTCCCCAAGCCCGTCCCCGCCACCCTCTTTGTCATCCTTGACGCTGCCCTCGCCTCGTCGTCCGAGCAGTACGCCCTCCACCTCACCTCGTCGGCCTCGACTGTCTTCCTCAAGGGCACTGAGATCAAGGCCTACCTCGAGTCCATTGTTGCCTCGCCCGAGGCCGTCCGTGTCGTCGACTTTGTCGAGCTCAAGGCCTCGGCCCCCGCCCCCGCCCCCAAGGCTGCCCCTGCCCCCAAGGCCGCCGCCCCCGCCAAGAAGGAGAAGGAGGAGGACCTCTACGAGATGGCTATCCAGCACAAGAAGGAGGTCGACTTCCCCGGATGGTACACCGATGTCCTCATCAAGGGTGAGATGCTCGACTACTATGACATTTCGGGCTGCTACATTCTCCGCCCCTCGTCGTACACTATCTGGCAGGAGATCACCAGTGAGTTGTAGAGTGTGGCGCCACAACTAACTCTAGACTTCTTCGACTCGGAGATCAAGAAGCTTGGTGTCAACGACTGCTACTTCCCCATGTTCGTCTCGCGCGGCCGTCTCGAGAAGGAGAAGGACCACATCGAGGGCTTCGCCCCCGAGGTCGCCTGGGTCACCAAGGCCGGCAAGTCGGACCTCGAGGAGCACATTGCCATCCGTCCCACCTCGGAGACTGTCATGTACCCCTACTACGCCAAGTGGATCAAGTCGCACCGCGACCTTCCCCTCAAGCTCAACCAGTGGAACTCGGTCGTCCGTTGGGAGTTCAAGAACCCCCAGCCCTTCCTCCGTACTCGTGAGTTCCTCTGGCAGGAGGGCCACACCGCCTTTATGGAGAAGGCCGAGGCCGACGAGGAGGTTCTCAACATCCTCGAGCTCTACCGCCAGGTCTACGAGGACCTCCTTGCCGTCCCCGTCATCAAGGGCAAGAAGTCGGAGAACGAGAAGTTTGCCGGTGCCGACTACACCACCACCGTTGAGGGCTTCATCCCCACCACCGGCCGTGGTATCCAGGGTGCCACCTCGCACCACCTCGGCCAGAACTTCTCCAAGATGTTTGACATTTCGGTCGAGGACCCCAAGGCCTCGGCTGCCGACAAGGCCGCCGGCAACGCCCGCTCGTACGTCTTCCAGAACTCGTGGGGTCTCTCGACCCGTTCGATCGGTGTCATGGTCATGACCCACGGTGACAACCAGGGTCTCGTCTTCCCTCCCCGTGTCGCCCTCACCCAGGTTGTTGTCATCCCCGTTGGTCTTTCCAAGGTCGAGGGCAAGAACAAGGTTATCTACGACGCCTGCGAGATGCTCGTTACCGAGCTCAAGGCCGGCGGTGTCCGTGCCACCACCGACCTCCGCGAGGGCTACACCCCCGGCTGGAAGTTCAACGACTGGGAGATGCGTGGTGTTCCCCTCCGTCTCGAGCTCGGCCCCCGCGACATTGCCGCCAACACCGCCCTCGCTGTCCGCCGTTACGACAACCACAAGGAGTCGTACCCCCTCGGCGACATTGTCAACACTGTCAACAAGTCGCTCGAGGACATCCAGAAGGCCATGTACCAGCGCGCCCTCGACAACTTCAACAAGTCCGTCCGCCCCGTCCTCAAGTGGGAGGACGTTGTCCCCACCCTCGACGCCAAGTGCGCCATTGTCATCCCCTGGTGCGAGAACCCCCAGTGCGAGGATGACATCAAGGAGCGCTCCAAGTCGCAGACCATGGCCGGCCAGGCCGAGGACTCCAAGGCCCCCTCCGCCGGCGCCAAGTCGCTCTGCATTCCCTTTGACCAGGACCGCTTCGGCAAGTTCCCCGAGGGCGAGAACCAGAAGTGTGTCCAGTGTGGCGAGAAGGCCAAGCGCTGGACCCTCTTCGGCCGCTCGTACTAAGCGTATGGGACGGGCGTATGTGCGTATCTGTCTGTAGTTTCGGGTCATGCATGAGCATGTGTCTAGCGGGGCAGCGCGCGGGGCCGTGCGAGAGGGCGTTGATGAGCAGCACGCAGTGCGTGTCAGGACGCGTCGCGGCGGTGGCCTGGTAGCAGCACTGTAGCGGTAGTGAAGCTCGCCGGGCTGGGAAGGTGGGACAAGCGCAGGACAGATGGTGCACTGGTGGTTGCGTCCATCTCTCCGGTTACGACCAGCTAGCATGGGACATCAGGATATATACATTTCCTCTCTCTCGCGCAGGCACTCGCGCTCGCTCTACCTATACTACGTTCTAAAGCTGACCGATACGCTGCGTGACGCGCTCCTTGAAGGTAGAGTCTGTGGGTGTCAGCTACGGCAGCGAATGGAACAGCTGTGGCCCAGGGACGCGGTGCTGGCTGAACGGGGCCGGCTGGGGAGTGCACAAGACCGCAGCTGGCCGGCTTCCGCCGCACGACTAGCGCTCTGGGCCAGCAACGAGCAGGAGCGGAGGAGCGGAGCAGCGGAGCAGCAGCAGCAGCAGGAGCAGTGCAGCCTCGACGTGTCGCGGTTGCGTCCACGGCGGCTCAGCTCGCGCACTCACAGGCATTAAGGAGGGTCTGCTCGTTGATGACAATGTCGGTCGTGTCGGGCCTGGGGCGGGTGACGCGGCCGGCGATGGCTGCTGCGTCTGTCTCGAGGATGATTCTGGCCGTCAGCACCTGGTCTGTCCCGGCTTCCAACTCAAAGCCAAGCCACGGCGAGCAGGGAACGAGGGAGGAGCGATAAGGAGGGAGGGCGAGTGGCTGTTGATTCTTGTGCAGCGAGCCGTCTGGACTCCGAGCCCGGGCCTCGAGTCTCCAGGTCTGCCCTCCTATCCCATCCCGCCCTCGCCCGGCGCCCGCCGCCACCCAGCCGATACCTACCCGTCGTCAACAGTCTCGTCCGCGGCGAGGAGGACGAGGTCGAGGCTCTCGAGGACGTTGCGCTTCTCGATCTGGCCGCGGAGGAGGAGCGAGACGGCGTCGTGGAACGCGGTGAGCGCCGCCTGGAGCATGAGCTCGTTGCTCGTCGCCAGCGGGCCGACGACGTGGAAGTGCAGGTCGGTCGACGCGCGCGTCAGCACGAGGTGCGGCGGGAGCGGGTGGATGTCGCCTGCGGTGGGCGGGTGCGGGGGAGGCCGGCGACAAGAACGATATTGCATGTGAGGATGGCAGTGAGGAGAGCGCGTCAGCAGATGATCGACCACAGAATAACACGCCTGCCCGCGTCCCCTCCACTCGTCGGGCACGCTGCTGCACGATTTCGCAAGCCAGCAGCACGCCCGTGTCCACGTGCAGGCACTCACCGCTGCCCCTCCGCGTCTTCTCGTGGACGCTCTTCTCGAACGCGCGCTGCTCCTTGAGCGTGGTGAGGCCAGTCATGCCGGGTCCGCCGGCGCCGACGCCGAGGTCCGCGGCAGTGCCCTGGCCGGGCACGGCGGCGTGCGGGGGCTGGTAGTACTTGGCCATGACGCGGTTGCCCTCCGAGTCGAGGACGAGGAGGGCGGTGACGGTGTAGAGGGAGAGGTTGGCCTGGGGTCAGCGGCGAGTACAGCAGCAGGGCACAAAGCACGACACTCCAGCAGCCGGGCAGCCGGAGCAGTGCCGCGCGCCGTGGCGCGACGTACCATCTTGGGCCGTGTTTCGCTGTTTGTGGAAAGGGTGGACAAGGGCGAGAAGCAGAGAGCAAGAGTAATGTTAATGTCGACGGGCAGCGACTCGGAGTGTTCGTGTTCGTGTCCGAGCGAGTGGTGACGAGTGGATGCATTCGACCACCCCCACGCGGCAGCTAACGTGGCACATTTCAGGCACTGATTCGAATCCCACCTCCACCCTAATCGGTCAGACTTTTGTCGCTCATGCAACGGACATCTGCATTGGTTCAGACTAACCTAAAAACTCTTTGTCAGGTTTGGTACAACCACAATTTCATGCTATGGACAACGTGGGGGCGACGGCTGCGCCGCAGCGGCGGCGGGGTCATTGGGGGGTCAAGGAGGAATAGAGGATATGTACAACGTGGATCTGCTGAGGATCTGCTGTGTGGTAGGTAAATAAATGACTGGAAATGATAACAACGGAAAGAAAACATGGCTTATGCGTCCTGGCTCTCGCTGTCGACGTCAGGCGCCATGGACAGCGTGCTCATGCCGCTCATGCCCTCGAGGCCGAGCAGGTTTGGAAAACGAGACGGAGGCGGCGACTTTTTAACGCTGTCGTCAATCTCCTGGATCCTGGCGTTGGTCTCGTCGACGACGCTTTCGCGTTCGCGTTCGCGGTGCTCCTCCATGATGTGGATTGGGTCGCCGACAACGACCGTGTGGCCGGGGAGGAGATTGAGAGCAACGGAACCAACCGTCGACGTGACGAGACCAGCGACACGCCGTGAGAGCCAGCTAAAGCGCTTGGCAAAGGGGACAAAGGTGTCAATGACGTCCTGGACGTCGACGACATCGCGGACGTGCGTTGCCTTCCCAACTTCGTTAAACTCGACAATGGTCGAGATCGGGAGGTCCCAGTGCAGGAGGAAATCAAACTCGCGCAGCACAGACGACGCGAGTGAGTGAACAAATGAGCGGGGGCGCTCGACCAGCGAGTCGGTCGAGTCGGTCGGAGACATGAGGTTGTGGTGCGGCAATTGCCGGCGAAGAATCGACGGGAAGAGGTGGAGTGAGACAACACTGCGGGGTTAGGACTGCTGGATGGATTAATGTGTCAAACATACTGGTCAATAAGGGCAATGTGGTAGCCTTCTGCAAATTGTCAGCGTGCGAATCCTCCCTGTGTGACTCTGCGGTTCTCACCATAGCACTCCATGCAGCCAATGTCGCGGCACTCTGCCGACACGTCCCAGAGCTTCCACCAGCCGTCCGTGTTATTGCTACGGTTCATAACCGGGCCTGAGGAGGCGAGCCACTCGTCGACAGGGTCTACCGTGCGCTTGCCCTTGTCAGTGGCAGGGGCGCGGTTGGTGACGTCAACGTCGTCCGAGCCCATGACGGCGCCGCGGAGACGCGAGGTGAGGTTGCGGGCATGCAGCAGCAGGGCGGACGGGGTGATGGAGGGGACGTAGGCGGTGGAGAAGAGCTGGAGCAGCGCAAAGTGCGTGAGGACCGACTGGCGGGACGAGAGGCGGATGAGGGGATGGTCGTAAACTTTTAATGGGGTTAGCACGGACCTGCGTGACAATCAAAGTCGAGAAGGAGAGAGCATTTGCATGTTCCGGCGAATCCGGACTGATGCTATGCAGACTCACCACAGTCGCCCTCGAACCAGCGCTCGACCACCCGCTTAACCTCTTTGCCCTGCTCTGACCACTGGGGCGACCTGGACGGGTCCTCGAGGCCGCGGTAGAGGACACGGTGAATGTCAATCAAGGCCTCCATCGGCTCGCCGGCTATGCCGCCTCCTCGACTGTAGACCTCGTCCCAGTCGTGGTCGCGGTCTGGTATGTCGGTTCCAGTCGCATCGCAGTCGTCACGGTGGCGGCCAGGAACACACGAGCAGCGCGTCGGGTAGTCGTAGTAGTCGCGGTGGTTTGGGGTGCGGGGCGATTCGGCGTACGAGTGGTAGCTGTGGAGAGCATGGCGGAGGGCAGCAAGGGAGCCGCGGGATCCCGAGTTGTAGAGCGAGCCATGGCCTCCGTGGTGGTGATGGTGGTGGTGGTGGCTACCGCCGCCATGGCTGCGGTACGGCGTGCTGGTGCCAGAGTAATTTGACGACAAGACCGAGGGGTGGCGAGAGTGGAAGCCCAGGTTCTCGGGCAGCGCCGCCGACGACTGGCCCGGCGAGTACGTCGAGCGATCGGGGATGTAGAAGCGGGGCTGGTGGCGAGAGAGGGTGGGGTGAGGGAGGTCGTACTCTGTAGAGGCAAATGTAAAGTAGGACATTGCGGAGTGGGGCGGCTGCTCGAGGTCGCGGTCGAGGAAGCGGCGGCGGAGAGGCTCCGCCTGGCCTGGGCGGTGTAGGGGTGGGGGCGGCAGCTTGGTAAATGTGGGAAAGGGTTAGTGAGTAGAGTGAGTGTGGTGTTGGTGGGATATGGAGAGAGAGAGAGTAAAGACGACTGAAGAGGTGGCGACAGAAGAACGAGACCAGAAGAAGAAGTAAGGTTACCTTCGTCATTTTAGAGTCTCTTATGTAATCATTGGCTTTGGCTTATCACCTGATGGCACAAACCCAAACAGCCATTTAACGAGGGTCAAGGTCTCGTGGCCTGCTGGAGTGATGCATTGTTAGCTCACTCTCTCCGATGCATGCTGCAACCGCCGCTGTTTACTCTCTGGAGCGATACTGCTGCTAACGAGAATGAGATGGGGAGCAGATCCGGGATCGGCCACAGCCCCGCATCTGGTGCCCCCCTGGCCCCTTCGCTTGCGATTGCTGCTTCTGGCTTCTGTGGCGTGGCACTATTGCATTACCGCAAATGTGGCTTGCAGCAGGGGTGTATTTGGGGCCGGCACCTGCTCCTCGTCTCTGCAGCATGCGGCACCCCGCTATGGATATCCATCTCTGGCGATCTAGCACATGTCCGGCGTTTGCTCTAGTCCGGATAGCGCGGCGCTCTTTCATTAAACAGCCAACAGCGTGCTCCTAGCCACCTGGCTGGCTGCGGCCTGTCGTTTGGCGGCTGCGGGCAGGACGCGGAGCGGCACTCCAAAACAGTCCACCGTGCACAGTGGAAGCACGCAGAGAAGCAGCCCCCCCGCGCGCAGACCCTGGCTGTCTACACAGCAGCACCCACGTACCCGGAACCCCGACTCACCCCTGCGTGGATGCCTGCACGCTGACTGCGGTATCCCGACGCTAGCTGGACGCTCCGGTGTAGTGCGCCGTCGGTCGCCGGCCTGCGGCTTTCGGTGATCGCACTCGCTGACGCGCTACTGCTCTGACGAATGCACGCTTCCTCGTTTGGGCATTCTGCTTTCTGCTACCCCGCATGCTGTCGCCTCCCCGGGCCACTCGTCGACTCACCCGCACAACAGCCAAGGCTGCAAGGGGTTCGGGTCGCAGCTACCGATACCTGCGACCGGAGACCGGATACCGTCAGGACATCAGGAGCGATGCCGCGCGGTACGGAGTGGAGACGGCAGTCTGGCGAGCGGGCAGCTGCCCCGCCGAGGGAGAAGTGGAGCGGGCAAGGGGGAGCGCGGATGCGCCGCGGGTACGCGGGGTACGCGGGGTCGGGCGAGAGGATTCTTCGGCCCGAAAGTGCGGAAAGCGCCCCCGCCTCCACACCGCAAAAGCAGGCAGCAGCAGCCACAGTGGCCCTCAGAGGCGGATCGGCGCAGCGCGGATGGCGCAGCGCGGATGACGCCGCGGGGGGCCATGAGGCCTAACGAGACAGGAGAGCGACGAAACGGCACACCAGGAGCGACCCCTGTGGCGCTGGCGGCCCACGGGGCCCGGGGAGCGAGCCGGCGGGGACCTGCAGGGGCGGCGCGCAAGGTCAGGCGAGCCCGCTGCACCTGCGGGCAGGCGTGGTCCGAGGAGATGCCGAAGTGCGGCCGACGTGGGCTCGGTGTTGGCGGCAGCGATACTGCAGTAAAGGGCACACGGAGGCTGTGATCGGCATGCTCGCGGTCGATTGTTCGGCGGCGAGCGGGCGCGCCGAGGAATGAATTGGGAAGGCTGATCGTGTGCGCGCCGGCGGGCTGCGCAGTGCCTAGGTGCCGAGGATACGATAAGAGTGGCGACGGCAGATCACGTTGCTCCTTGCGGCTTGGCGACGAGATTGGTAGGTACCGACGCAGCACCGTTACGTCACAGGACAGAACGACCACCGATACGGTCCATTATTACATCTGAACCTAACATCCGAGCCTGTGGCGGATCTACTCTACTCGTACTATTAATCACGTATTTACCATACCTATGGGAAACTTTACAGGAGGAGGGCGGCGGCGGCGGCGGCGACGGCGGCCGAGGCGATGCCGGCGGACACGCGGCTGGCGGCGCTCTTCTTGCCGCCCGAGCCGGGGGCAGTCGAGGTGGAGGACGCGGGGGTCGCGTTGGTGGTGTTTGCGATGAGCGTGTAGTTGTAGGTAAAGTTGGGGTTGACGTTGAACTCGTTGGTGAGGTTGAGCGCGGTAAAGTTGAGGGGCGCAACCGCGGCGAGCGACGCGGCGGTGATGTTGAGGTCGGTGGCGGACGCGTTGTAGAAGACGTCGGACGAGCCGGCGCCGACGGCCTTGGTGTCGGGCGCAGGGATGGGGGTCCAGCGGCCGGGGTTGAGCGAGCCGGGGTAGATGCCGGTCAGGTTCAGGAGGGGCTGGGCGGCCGCGTCCGCGGGAGCGGCGTTGGTGTAGTTTGTCTGCGCGGCCTGGAAGCCCCAGACCGCGGCGACAGTCTTGTTCGTGTCCTGGCGACCAAGCGAGGGGAGATCCCAGTTGTTCTGCACCGACGAGAGCATCGAGTAGTGAGTGTAAAAGGTCGTGTCGTTGGTGCCGCGCTTGGCGTCGGGGATGGCGCCACCGAGGAGCACGGTGAAGACCTGCTGTCAGCTTGCGCGCAGTCGGCAGCTGCTCACGTTGTTCTGAATGTCGTACGTCTCGTTCTCGTCAAAGGTGAGCTGCACGAGGGTGCGGTTGCTGTTGAAGAGCGGGTTCTTGAGGAGGGGCACGAGGAAGTACTCGAGCCACTTGTTCATAAACTCGACGTCAGTGTCGTGGCCTGGAGTTAGCTACCGTGACCACGTTTCCAGCTACCCACCGTCGTTGACCATGTTGGGGGTGATAAAGACGTGCTGGGGGAGGGCGGTGGCGTTGACGTCGACGGCAAAGTCGTTAAAGTTGCGGATGCGCATGGCGCGCGCGGGGTGGCCGGCGACGCTGTTGGCGATAACGTACGGGTTGTGCTTGCGCTTGTAGTAGACGTACGAGCCGTTGCCGGCGACATAGTTGGTCTGGTTGTAGTCGCCCGACCACGCGTCGGCGGGCAGGTTCTCCTGGTACGTGGCCCACGAGATGTTCTTGCCCTCGAGCAGGTCGACGACGGTGGACACGTTGTACGGGCTGGCGTCAGCTTGTCAAGTGATAGGGAGCTCACAGGAACCAGTTGGCGTCGTCGGCCATGCCGAAAAAGTCGCCCATGGTCGCGGCGACATAGTTGGGCTCGGACGGGTGGGTGACGCCGTGGTACGAGGTGAGGAGGATGCCCTCCTTGGCGAGCGACTGGAAGACGGGCGAGGCCGCGGCCGACTGGTAGTCGGTGTTCTCGAGCCAGATGGTCACGAAGCGGTCGTACGCCTTGCCGGGGACGATCGGCTGGAGGGGGAGCGAGCCGTTGCTGGCGCCGGCGTACGAGACCGCGGGCGCGATGCAGGTGGGGCAGTCGGCGGGGGCCTTGAACCCTTGCACCTTTACGCCGAGGGCCCCGGTCGCGAGGAAGGGGAGGAGGGCGACGAGCGAGGTGAGCATCTTTCTGGCTGGGTGCGCTTTGGAATGGGTGTGTTCTGATTCGGTCAGTCTATCGGGTGAGGGCTTTATACTCTGGAAAGATGATGCCCATCTTGCCGGAAACTTGATCACGAGGAGCCAGCAGTGCCACAAGGGTCTGGGCATGGCTAAACTGGGAACAAGAGCTAGCGGACGAGCACGCACGAGGAGGACGATGCAAAGCTGCCGCAGCGCTTCTGAGCTGCTCGCAAGGTTCAATGCACCAACCAGTCTGGCCACCATGTGCAGCACCTGGCCAATCGTCGTACGCACTGTCGCTGGACGGGATGAGCCAACAGTTGCCGGCATACCTTGGTGATCCTCGGCGCGGTGCCGTGCCGCTGGTCCCAAGACGCGCCGAGGACACTGATAGCGAGGACAGATGGTGGGAGGAGGAGGAGGAGGAGGAGATGAGCGATGTGATGTACTCGAGACACACACGAACGTGTGTCGTGTTTTAAAGGCCAGAAATAGCCACTCGCTGGTCCCAGTCTTGTGACGTAATCAAGAATCTCGGCGGCGGCTTGTTGATCTTGTTACCACGTGCGCTCCGTCTCTGCCTCTGCGTGCATGCACACGCCCACCTCGGACGACTCGCGCACACGACAGGTCGGGGGGTGTGAGTTGTCCCTCTTCCTACTGGCTGCTCTGCAGACGCGTGCACACGGCATGCTGGGAGGGGCTATCATGTAGATTCCAGGGTGCGCGTGGTGGGCCAAAGCTGCGCCGCCGTGTCCCCAAATAGACTAAAGTGGGCTTCACTGAGGCGAGCAGCACAAGATACGCAGCAGGTCATTCTATGCTTCACCGCTTCACTTCACGCATGGCAGAGAGGAACGCACGTTGCTTGGTACGGCGACAGGCTCCGTGGCATGCATGGTGACTCTGGCGGCATGTTGGGCGGGAGACCAGGCCGAGACGAGAACGAAACAAGACAGAGATTAAGCAAAGCGGCGGGGGTCCTGTCTCTCGCAACCGCCTCCCACTCGTCTATCAGATACGGAATGGACGAAAAGGAAAGCCTCGCTCCACCCGCAAAGTCGAGCGCGAGCAAGCGGGGCCGCGGCGTGCTGGCCGCCGCAATTGCCCTCATACTCGTCCTTGGCATCGGACTCGGCGTCGGACTCGGCGTCGGCCTCAAGAAGCACCACAGCAGCAGCAGGGGAAACAGCAGCAGCAACAGTACAGCGTCGACGAACGTGACATACCAGGTGGGTGGCGCTGCGTCGAGCACAGCCAGCCAGCGCTGACCGCAGACCGTCGACCGCGCGGAGCTCGTCGGCCCGCCCGCGCGCTGGCTGCAGTCGGCGCGCAACTTTACCATCTCGGCCACCCCGACGACGCGCTACTACAACTGGACCGTGTCCGAGGTGCTCGCCTCGCCGGGCGGCGTGCAGAAGCGGACGCTCGTCGTGAACGGGCAGTCGCCCGGCCCGCTCGTCGAGGCCAATCTCGGCGACCGTATTGTTGTCGAGGTGCACAACGCGCTGCGGGAGCCGACCGCGATCCACTGGCACGGCATGTACATGCGCGGGACGCCGTGGATGGACGGCACGTACAGCATCACGCAGTGCGGGATCGCGCCCGGAGCGAGCATGACGTACAACTGGACGGTGCAGAGCACCGGCACGACGTGGTGGCATGCGCACCGCGCCATGCAGTACACGGACGGCCTGTACGGTGCGCTCATCCTGCACGACCCCAACGAGACAGCGTACGTGCGGCACCGGGACGAGGTGCGCGACGAGGTCACGCTCATGCTGTCGGACGTGTACAACACGCCCACGGACGTCCTGCTCCCGCGGTACCGCGCGGCCGGCACGGGCATTGACGGGCAGCCGGGCGACGAGCCGGCGCCCGACGGCGGCGCGATCAACGGCGTCGCAAACGCGCGCTGCGCCTTTGTCCCCGCCTCGGACGCCACGACGCCCGAGCGCCGCCGCCGCCGCCGCGGCCTGGCGGCGCGCTTCGACCCCGCCGGCACGCACTACAGTGAGACCAACGTCTGTGGCGACGCGCCGATCGACCACTTCAACCTCACGCTCGCGGGCAACGCAACGTACCGCGTGCGGCTCGTCAACTCTGGCTCGCTCACGGACGCAATCTTCACGATCGACAGCCACACGTTTACCGTCGTCGAAGTGGACGGCACGAGCGTCGTGCCGTTCCCTGCCGACAGCATCACGCTCGGCGTCGCGCAGCGCGCGAGCGTGCTTGTTCGTCTCGACCAGCGGCCCGGCGCGTACTGGATGCGCTACACGATGGGCGACGGCCAGTTTGTGTACCAGTCGCCCGAGCTCAACACGACCACGCTCGGCGTGCTGCGGTACGCGGGCACCGACGAGCGTGCGCTGCCTGCGGACACACCGGTTGCCCCGGACAGCGCGAACGCGACGGCCGTCGACGGATACACGCGCTTCGTCCCGGCCGACGCCGAGGACGCGCCGCCGCCGACGGTCGTCCAGCGTGTAAAGTTCAACGGCCAGTACCTGGCCGACAACCGGCGGTGGATGTTCTTCAACGACAGCGCGTGGACGCCGCTCGCGCCCGGGTCCAATGCGCTCGAGTTGGCAGTGTCCGGGGCGCGCAACGCGTCAACGATCGCTGCAAACTACACGAGCAGCGCGTTCGCGGGCTCGCTCGGCGACCAGCTCAGCTTTGTAAACGCCGAAGCGGGCGTCATGGACCTCGTGCTCAACAACCTCGACGACGGCGACCACCCGTTCCATCTGCACGGGCACCAGTTCTGGGTGCTCTCGCAGGCGCGCACGCACTTTTACGGCGACACCACAACACTCAACGCGACCAACCCGATGCGCCGCGACACGGTCATGGTGCAGAACCTCGGGCACGTCGTCATCCGCTTCCGCACCGACAACCCGGGCGTGTGGGCGTTCCACTGCCACATTGGCTGGCACATGGAGAGCGGCCTCCTGCTGACGGTCACGGACCTGCCGGCGGAGCTGGCGCGGATGGCGGTGCCCGCGGACGTGCAGGGGCTGTGTGCTAGCGAGAAGGAGTGGGCGGCGACGGCCAATGCCAGTCCCATGCGGAGGTAGAGGCGATGGAGACGGATCGCGAGCTGGGGCCATATGGGGACGTTAGAATAGAACATACGCAACTTGAAACCACATTGCATGTCGCACATGACTCGGCGGGAGTGGTCTGCAGCAGCGTGGAGCGGTAGCCCCCTGGCGATCAAGCGGCCCGTGCCATGTCGGAGGCGAGAGCCTGCCTTGACGCTGGATCGCGCTGCTGCGGCTGTCGCGTGAGCCCGCCGAGAAGCGGGGAGGCAGACTTGCAGACCGCGCGGGAAAGCGGGCGCACCCAAGGCCACACATCGCACCGAGCACATATCCGCCCACGTGGCTGCAGTCAGCGTCCCATCGCCATCGCTGGCCGCTGTGAGCAGTGAGTACGCCGAGTGCCCGGGCAGCGAGCAGCCAGCTGGCGACGGCACCAGCCCGCGTGCTGCCCATCTCCAGCCTCCGCCGAGCGGTGCGCGGCCGCCATTGGCCATCCGCCGCCATCGACGTCACCGCTCCTCGTCCCCCCCCCCCGCCATCGTCCAACCACCGCCCGCCACCACCTGGCAGCCGGTCCCGCCCTGCCCAGACCGCAGCACCGCGCAGGGCGGCCGCCCACTGGCTGGTGGCAGACGGCAGCAGGGACGCAGGGTGATGCGGGGAGCCGCGGGGCTGGGCGCCGGGCGCTCGTGTGCTCCTTGGTTCGTCATTGCGCGTGCGGTGCGGCCAATTGTCCCCCGGGCGTGCCGTCATCGCGCCGCACGCTGTCGGGGTGCGTGGCGGGCATTGCCGTGCTACTCGTTGCGGGTTGCTCTGGATGTGGATGTGGATGCCGGCGCCGTTCTCCGCTGTGCTCGCATGTTCCGTGCGCTCGCTGTGCGTGTTTGCCAGTGGGGCGTGCTCCTCGGTCTCGGCGGCGAATGCGCTCGGCGCGGGGCGTCGTGCTGGTCAGTGGTCTCGGATGGATGCAGCGCGACGGACAGTCAGTGTGCTATGTCTTCATGTCATGTTCATATTGTACTGCTGTCTCTCTGCGCTTCTTCTGTCTGCTTCTTCCTACTCGCTCGGCGTCGGCGGCATCCGGCAGTGCTTAGCGGCCGCTGTGTCCGCCGCCGGTGCGGACGTTGCCCTCGCCGCGCGAGGGGTTGAGGTTGGGGTCCGAGACGGTGAACTTCTGCTTCTTCTCGCGGCCGTTCTGGAGAATGATGGCAATGGCGGCGCTGGGGGGGGGTCAGTATGTGCGCAACCACAGCCACAGAGTACGTACTCGACAGACTTGTCCTTGATCTTCTTGTCGTCGCCAAAGAAGTTGGTCTCAAGCTCCTGGCGCGAGAGGCCGAGGAGGGTGCCGGTGGTGCCCGAGGTGTTGGACTTGAACTGCCAGTTAGCGGCCGCTCTGCAGCAGGGGGATGCTCACAATGTTGAAGTTGCCGATGAAGCGGGCGAGGGCAATGTCCTTGCCGCCCTGGGGCTGCTCCTTCCACTGCTTGTACTCGGCCTCGTCCTCGACAAAGACCATGTACTCGTCGGCGTGCTCGTGGGGGCGGTAAACGACGGCAAGGGTCTCGTTGGCCATGGTGGGAGGGTGTGGTGTGTGTGTGTGGTGGGGGAGGGGGAGTGGTGTGAGTAGATGGGGATGGATGGGAGTGGATGTGTGGATGATGAAGAGAGACGAGATGAGAGCAGAGGGGGGTTAATATATAGCCACCAGCAGGTAGTCTCGGCACTGGATGGGGGCAGGCTGCAGGCTGGAGCTGGAGGAGCACGTTGTGAGCGACCGGATCCGATTCCATCCACTGCCAACTCTACTCATTGTCGTCACTGTATGGGTGGTCCCGTGACGTCATGCCCAGCAATGGCGAGCTCTGTTCTAATAGGACAGCTGGGTGAGGACAATAGTCTGTTTAGACTGCCACATGCAGGGAACAATGCACCACTAGCACGCAGTATCCTAATAGGGTCTATTACAACAATTACTAATTGTCAAGCAATCGATCCTTGTAGAACACTGCAGCAGGGAGTCTATGACGTAGTGGGCCTATTCCGCAGCAATAACAAAAATACCACGTGACGGGCCTACTCCCCTCACGCCTAACTCTATCCTGTTTACGTAAATATACAAAGTTCTGTTTACGTAAATACACATGGCGCGAGTGGTCTGGACCCCTGTTGTATCGCTTCCCACTTTTTTTTTTCTGAACAAGTGGGGCGATCGCACGATGGCGGGATCAAAATCGATCAAGGAAAAAAAAAAGAGACAATCGTCGTACGACGGACGACCCCGCCCGCCAGCAGCATAGAGAGAGGCGGCCTGGGTGGCAGTGGCGGCGCACATGCACTACGCCCCATGTGCGCCCATGCCCATGCCCAATATGCTCTCGCTCATCTCTTGGACGGGAATGGAGGCTATGTATCGTGCCGTGGGTCAGTGCTGATCGAGCCAGAGCACATGCTCTCTCTCTCTCTGCGAGGCGGGCGAGATGGGCGCTCCGAGCAACGGGCGGCAGGCGGACAGTGACAAAGTGAGCGGGAGGTAGGTGCCACCCGCCCAGCCCACCACCCACTACCCACCACACGGCGACCTTCCATCTCTCTCTTCATCTCGTCGCCCTGAATTTTCTGCGATGCGGTTTCCGCCCCACAACAACCACACGCCCAGTCCGAAAATATGTCACCTCTGTTGAAAAAAAAGTTGGGTGGTGGTAGTCTGCAGGCGGACATCGCATCGTCTACATGCATACCCCCTCACAGAACATGGCTTTCCATGCATTGCATCGCCGCGTCAGCATCCCGATGGGACAGCGAAAAGAAGCAAACGGAAAGCCAGAAGAGATGGAGGGGGGGGTCAGGAGAAAGCCACGCAGCAGCAGCCAGGGACCCAAGGTTTCTGTGGTAATGGGCGGAAAAGGCGCGACGCGGCGGAGAAAGAGCGCGAGAGGATACGCCAGTGCCGAACAATCGTATCATTCCAGCCAGCCAGCCAGCCAGCCAGCCAGCCAGGTGCTGCTGCTGCTTGCTGCGTCTCGCGGCAGTGGTGGTGGTGGTGTCAATAGCTAATCACCTCTTATCCATTGTACTCTCTCTCTCTCTCTCTCTCTCTCTCTCTCTCCAGAAGTTGCCTTCTTTATATTCCTCCCCCCATCTCTCTCTCTCCTCAACCACTTTCCTTTCGTGTGTCTGTACTCCTCCCCCCCTTTACCTCATAGTACCTACCCCCACCACCTCTAATCACCATGCCCGCCTTTGACATCCCCGCCCGCCCCGCCAACGTCGGTATCAAGGCCATCGAGATGTACTTCCCCAAGCGCTGCATCTCCGAGGAGGCCCTCGAGGAGTTTGACGGTGTCGCCAAGGGAAAGTACACTATCGGTCTCGGCCAGCAGTACATGGCCTTCACCGACGACACCGAGGACATTAACTCGGTCGCCCTCACTGGTGAGCTACAGTGGTTACAGAGCTCGGGCTGACCTCTCAGTCGTCTCGCAGCTCCTTGAGAAGTACAACATCGACCCCAAGTCGATCGGTCGCCTCGACGTCGGTACCGAGACCCTCATTGACAAGTCCAAGTCGACCAAGACCCTCCTCATGGACCTCTTTGCCCAGCACGGCAACTTTGACATTGAGGGCATCGACTCGAAGAACGCCTGCTACGGCTCGACCGCCGCCCTCTTCAACTGCATCAACTGGATGCAGTCCGAGTCGTGGGACGGCCGCAACGCTATTGTCATGTGCGGTGACATTGCCATCTACAAGGAGGGCTCCGCCCGCCCCGTCGGCGGCATGGGTGCTTGCGCCATGCTCATTGGTCCCGACGCTCCTATTGTCTTTGAGCGTGAGTACTGGCTGGTGTACGGTCGAACGGTGTGGACAACAAAGAAGCGAGATTGGAATGTGTTTCACGTGTTGGCGCCGGACCGCGCGCCGCCCGCACCCACCCCAAGGACTGTGGCTGACGTCTCAGCCGTTCACGGCACCTACATTGCCAACACCTGGGACTTCTACAAGCCCGACCTCTCGGCTGAATACGTGAGTAGATTGGCATGTTACCTCTGGAGGCTGAGCTGACACGCCCAGCCCACCGTCGACGGCCCCTGGACCATCGCCGCCTACCTCGGCGCCCTCGACAACGCCTACTCTACCTACATTGACAAGTCCGAGGCCTCCAAGGCCCGTGCCGCCAAGAAGGCCGCCGCCAACGGCACCGCCAACGGCAACGGCAACGGCGTCCACGCCGACGGCATCAACCAGTTCGACTACGTCTGCTTCCACTCGCCCTACGGCAAGCTCGTCCAGAAGGGCCACGCCCGTCTCTTCTACAACGACTACCTCCGCAACCCCTCGGCTCCCGAGTTTGCCAACATCCCCGAGTCGATCAAGTCGCTCGACAAGACCAAGACCTACATGGACAAGACTGTCGAGAAGACCTTTATTGCCCACGCCGCCGAGGCCTACAAGCAGCAGATTGTCCCCGGTACCGACTGCGTCAAGCGTTGCGGCAACATGTACACTGCCTCGCTCTACGGTGCCTTTGCCGCCCTCATCGCCTCGGTCGAGTCGGAGGAGATCCAGGGCAAGCGCATCGGTCTCTACGCCTTTGGCTCGGGCTGCGCCGCCTCGTTCTTTGGCGTCCGCGTCAACGGCTCGACCGAGGAGATCCGCCAGAAGATGGACCTCAAGAAGCGTCTCGCCTCGATGGACGTTGTCCCCTGCCAGGACTATGTCGAGGCCCTCAAGCTCCGCGAGGACAACCACAACGCCGTCGAGTACACTCCCCAGGGCTCGATCGACAACATCTGGCCCGGCGCCTACTACCTCAACGGCGTCGACAAGCTCTACCGCCGCACCTACACCAAGAAGCCCGTCGCCTAAGCGCCGCGCGGATAGCATTAGAGGGGAGAGAAGAAGGGAGAGACCTAGAGTTTTCCGCGTGCAACGCACCGCACTGTGGCGTATCACGACTGTACACGTATCAGACGCATCTATTGTCTACTTATACCCCAAACACTACAGGGATGCATTGTTAGTGCAGATAGCAGCAGGGGATGGAGCATAGAGGAGGCGCAGGGGAGGCTGAGGCTGAGGCAGTTGTGCAGGCGACCTCGGCGCTCGGTCTGCCGCGGCATGCTATTCTCGCGCTACGAGATAAGACCGCACGATAATCTGATAAGGGACGCTCGGATCTACAGATCTCGCCTCGCGGCCAATGTTTCTGCGCAACCCGCGACACCGGCGGCACGCACGCGAAGATCCGGCCCAAGGCCCAGGACAAGCGTGGCCTGGCAAGACCCGGAGACGACCCAGAATTCCGCGTCGGCCCAACGGCGTCTCCTGAACATTCCATTTCGCATCATTGCGCATCGCAATCAACATTGCACAGCACACCCCTCGCCATCCCGGCGCCCGGCACCTGCCTGCTCTGGTTCGGCGGCTGACGGACCCGCGCACGCGCACTGGCTGCGCGCTCCGGTCGGGCAGCTGCGGCAGGCGCGGTCGCCAGCCTACGGTCTCCTTTGGTCCTGGGCTGGGCTTGGTTTACCCGATACACACCACACCACCCTGCGTCCCGGCTGAACGTCCTGCGCTCCTTGCTCTGCTCTTCTGCCCTCCTGCTCTTCTGCTATCTACGGTCTGCCTGCGGTCCTGTCCTGGCGGGCAACGATTGCGCGCTGCATGTTTACCGCTCAGCCCTGTCGAGATGATCATACCCCGGCCCTGCCTGCGGATCGCATCGCCCGCCCTGCCGAACAGCGTGTGGCGCACCCATTCGAGCCCCGTTCCGCCCCACGTATAGCTGCAAGTGACGGATCAGGACGGGAGAGGGGGAGCGGAGCAGCAGGTACGCAGGTTGCAGCAGGTGCGCAGGTTGCCGTTCCTGCGAGACAGCTGCCCGCATCCCTCGGCGCACTGTACAGCGTCCGCTATCTGGCCTCTGGGCGGTTGGCAGCCGGCAGTTGCAGTTGGCAGTTGCAGTTGGCAGGTAGCAGCTGGCAGTTGGTAGCAGGGAGCAGCGGGCAGGCCGGTGGGCCAGTACCATGAGCGTGCCATGCCCGCGACGCAGCCCGAGACAGCACCGCGCCTCAGCGGGCCGCGCGCCGTCTGGCCGCCACACGCCGTGGCACAGTTCGGAGATGGGCCGCGGACCCGCACCGCATCGGACGTGGGCCTCCGCGTAGCGTTGGGCAACACCAGTCGCCGATGCGCCGACTCGGCTGCTAGCGGGGCGGTGGCCGGTGAGGATGAGCGCCGGATCAGTCACACGCCGCCACTCTCTCTGTCCTCGCGCGCTCGTCCTCGCGTTGTCGCTCGCCTCGGCGCATTCTCGGGGTATAGATAGCAAGCAGGCGGCCGTTCGACTGCCGGCCGATATCCGCACCGGCGCGGCATGCCGCGAGATGCCGTCCGTCGCCACAGCGCTGCGCGTGTCAGCGCCGCGCTCGCAACTGCTGGCTACTGCCTGCAGCGCCGAGTCAACACGCACGCTGTTTCCCCGACTCGAGTGGGCAGTTGGCGTACTAGGCTGGTGGTTACGGCCAGGGCAGTCACCGGCGTTCCTTCCGGCTATGCGCTTCAGATGGACGGTGCCCCTGCTCCGGACAGCTCGGTCCGAGGGCCCGTGGTGGGCCTCCACTAGCGCCCCCTGGCTGGTGGGAGCGATGAAGAGCGTGAGAGGCGGAGAGAGCGTCGGGTGTTGGCGGCTCGGTACCCCGTGGGCCTGCCACTCTTCAGATGTGCCGCAGTCGAGACCCACTCTTGACGACCGCGCGAATGTATAAGTGTGGCAGGGCCGTGGGGCCGGTCCCCGCACCGACACACGATCACGATGCCGTCTCTAGCAGTCATCTTGGGCGCGTTTGCGTCCTTTGCAGGATTCCTCTTTGGTGAGCTGCTGCACGGATGTCGACGGGCACAGTGCTGACCTCCAGGATATGTAGGCTTGCCGACAATCCCTCGTTGCTAACCACCAGGACACGGGCTATATTGCCGGGTGCAAGACAATGCCTGCCTTTCTTGAAGTGTACGGCAAGTTTGACGGCACACACTGGATCCTCCCGACCTCGACCGACTCGCTCCTCACCTCCATCCTGTCTGTCGGCACATTCCTCGGCTCGCTTTCTGGGTCGACTCTGGGCGACCGCCTCGGCCGTCGTTACGGAATCGTCCTCTACGTCCGTATGTCGGGCGGCGTGTTGCCCTCCACTAACATGTGACAGTCATCTTTGCCATTGGCGTCGCGCTCCAGACTGCATGCAAGAACATCCCCGGCTTTGCAGTCGGACGCGTGCTGGCGGGGCTCGGCGTCGGAGGCTCGTCTGTCCTTGTGCCCGTGTACCAAGCAGAGTGCTCACCAAAGCACATCCGCGGCCTTATCGTCTCGGCATACCAGTTCTTCCTCGTTCTAGGCCTCCTCGTTGCCGCCTGTGTCGTCTACGCCACGCAGTCCCGCGGCGATGCCTCGTCGTACCAAATCCCGATTGCGTAAGTGGCAGTGTGGCACTGCCTGCTCATTATTGACATCCAGTGTCCAGTTCATCTGGGCCGCCATTATTGCCGGCGGCACCCTGGTGCTCCCCGAGTCACCCCGCTGGCTCATCATGAGGGGCAAGGACGACGCGGGCCGCGCGTCCATTTCGCGTCTTCTGGGCCAGCCCGTCGACTCTGTGCCAGTTTCGGAACAGTACGCCGAGATCAAGGCCAACCTCGAGCACGAGCGCGAGTCTGGCGGCGGTGGCAGGTGGCGCGACGTCCTGCGCATGGGCGAGAGCAAGACGCTTGCTCGCATCGCGTCTGGCATGGCCGTTTGGGCCTTCCAGCAGCTCACTGGCATCAACTTTATCATCTACTACGGCACACAGTTCTTCCAGAACTCGGGCATGGGCAACCCGTTTGTCATCTCCATTGCCGTCAATGCCGTGCACACGGGCATGACGTTCCCCGGCACCCTGCTCGCCGACCGCCTCGGCCGCCGCTTCCTGACAATGTACGGCGCGCTCGCAATGGGAATCGCCCAGTTTATCGTCGCCGCGCTCGGCGTCGCGTACCCGACGTCCAACGTCGTCGCGCAAAAGGTGCTCGTCGCGTTCGTGTGCATCTACATTGGCCACTTTGGCGCCACCTGGGGCCCGATCGCGTGGGTCATCACGTCCGAGACGTTTCCCTACGACCTCCGCGGCAAGGGCATGTCGCTCGCGGTCGGCACGCAGTGGCTGTCCAACTTTGTCCTCGGCTTCATCACGCCGTACCTCGTCAACGACGGCCCGGGAAACGCAGGCCTGCACACCAACGTCTTCTGGCTCTGGGGCGGCTTCTGCATCATGGCGTGTGTGTTCTCGTACTTTGTAAGTAGAGTCAGAGCCCCGGCTGCCGGGCGCGTGGCTGACCGCAGTGCGTCTACGAGACCACCGGACTGTCGCTCGAGCAGTGCGACCTGCTCATCCGCAACTCGACCCCGCGCACGTCCAACGCGTACCGCAAGCACATTCTCGAGACCAACATGCACGACGACGAGATGGCGCGGTACACCGGCCGCCAGCAGAGCGAGAAGACTGCCTCCGAGCATCCCGACGACAAGAGCGTGTAGGGGGGTGGAGGACAAGGGCAGGGGTAGTAGTAGTACAGGACTTGTTGTTGATGCAATTGCTGAGGCTGGTCACAGTCCAGCGGCGTTCAGGACCATGGCAAATGCTCCCTTGGCCGAAGCATCAGTTGCTGCGGTTCGGGTGCAGATCAACGGGGCAGGTCTAATCTGCAGCAGCTGCCGCATCCAGGATCCAATACTATACATGCAGGCTGAAAGCCAAGCTAAACTACACGCTCCATCCGTAAAAGTATCCCTCGCTGGCGGCTTCCTCGCCTTGCGCCGGCTGCCACTTCTGTGGCGGCGGAAACTCGCGGTACGCCCTCCGGCTGCTGCGCGACCTCTTCCGCCTGCCCGCGTACGCCTCTTCCTCCTCCTTCTCGACGCGGTCTTGTATAGCTCCGCAGCACTTGAGATACGGCACCGTGACGCACTTGCCCGGCGTGCCCGCTGGGGCGACAGCGGCGAACATGGCCGGCAGCGCGGACATGTGCTTGCCCGTGCCCTTGCCGCGCTCGTGCTTGGCGCGCGTGTCCTGCTTGGGAAGCAGCGTCAGAGTGTCGACGGGCTTCTCGGGGAGCGCGCTCCGGGGTGCGGCCTCAATGTCGCAGAGGCTGACGGCCGCCTCGGCGGCCAGCCGCGCGATGCGCTCGCGGACAGCGACCGGCAGCGGCGCCAGACGCGGGTTGGACGTGACGGCGTACGACTCGACCGTCGACAGCGACACGGGCTGCACGCCGGTGGAGAAGAGGGGGAACGCTGCTGTCAGCTAATCGCATGGCAGGCACAGCTGGCGCACAGATGCAGATACGCACACACAGGGGCGGCGTCGTCGACGACAACCGTGACGGGCTCGGCGGCGGCACGGACCGCCTCAAATTCAGCTCGCAGCGCGCGCTCGCGCTCCTTTTTCCGCTTCTTCTTCGCGCTCAGCTTCTCGGCCTTGGTCATTGGCCGTCCGAGTGCCGCTTCGATCGCGGCGTTGGCTGCCGCTGCGTCCTCTTCCACTCCTCCTGTTGTCGTCGGAGCGGCCACGGGAGCGGGGGCGGGGGCGGGGGCGGGGGCAGAAGCAGACGCAGAGGTGTCGACAGCGGGAGCCATGTCAATATCAGGAAGCAGGGACGTCATGAGCTGCTCGTACGCCGCGACGACCTCGGGGCTGGCCGGCTCGAACTCGTCGTCGTCATCTGAAGGAGAGGGGGAGCGCGATTGACGTGCGGTGCCCGTCGGCTTCGATGCGGCGAGGGTGCTAGATCCGTTTGAGGGCATGGAGGCCGAGGATGAGCTCGATGCAGAGCTTGCGGAGCTCGCAGAGCCCGATCGTGGCCGCTTCATGGTGGCTGTGGGTTTGTGGATGGCTGCAAGAACGACGTCTGATAGACATTATTTTGGAGACCTCCACCTGCAACCTCCACCGCTGGCGCTCGGTGCCACCTGGATAATGCCGAAATGCCGCCCAGCCAGGAGCCCCCCCTTTGTCTTGCCGCCACCCATTCCTGTATTGTGCTTGTGCGCGCTGAGACCATCATTACCTTTGCGCGTAAGACGACGAGCTCGACTGCTTTAAAGCCATCATCCCCATCGTCCATCCACAATGTCCTACAACAACGTCGGTCTCTCGACCGCCCGTGGAAGGTGAGTACGCGAGGGATGAGACTGGACTGCCTTGCATCCCGCACGCGCTCCACACGTTCGACCGACTGACATGCCAGTGGCACCAATGGTTACATTGTCCGCAACACCTCGGCGCTGCAGACGCGCCAGGGCCCGCCCGGCTTCACCGGCCAGCACCAGCGCTACGAGGACTACCTGAACGAGATTGCCAAGCCGCCTGTCCACCGCGCGCCGGACGCAGGCATCCTCGAGCACGAGCGCAAGCGCCAGATTGAGATCAAGTGTCTCGAGCTCCGCGACGAGATGGAGGACCGCGGGTGAGTGCAGTTTCAGTTCCTTGCGCAAGCGTGTTAGCCCATAGCATCACATCCCTCCCCATCCTGGCACTTGTATTATTGTACGCAACCTCATAGATAGACCTGGGAACTGCTGCCTACAGCTCCTGCGGTGATTCGGCTCGCGGAGAACATCTCGTGTCACCTAACACCCCATGCCCCAGACAAGTGGGGTATGGCGGGGGACGGTGGCACTACATGCGCCAGAGTTTGATAGTAGTTGTAGCTGTATTGCTCGTGCTCTTCATACCGCAAGCTAACACCCAGCGCCGACGACGACGAGATTGAGGACGCCGTGTCCGCCCTCCGCGCCAAGCTCCAGAGCGCCAACATTGTCATTCCCGGCCGTCGCGCGACAGACTCGCACTCGGTCGCCGCCGCCAAGCAGGCCGAGATGACGCGTCTCGGACGCGCGCTCGACATTCGCGCCGACCACGTCGAGGGCAAGGCGTTCCAGCGCGAGACCGAGGAGGAGCGCGCCCAGCGTCTGGCCGAGAAGGAGGAGCGCGAGCAAGCCCGCGTCGATGCCGCCCTCAAGCGCGAGAAGGAGGAGGCCAAGCGCCGCAAGGAGTTTGAGCAAAAGGAGCGTCTCCGTCGTAGGGAGGAGTATCGTCGGAAGAAGGACGAGGACCGCCGTCGCCGCCGTGCGGAGCGCGACCGGAGCCGCAGCAGCGACCGTCGTGACCGTGACCGTGACGACTCGCGCGGACGTGACGCCGAGTCTCGGTCCCGCTCGCCGGTCCGCCGTCGCAGGGACGACTCTCGTGACCGCTCGCGTAGCCGTTCCCCCGCCCCCCGCTGCGGTCGCGACGAGTCCCGCTCGCCTGCCCCGGCCCGCACCTCAGCCTCCCCTGCGAAGCAGGAGGACCGCGCTCGCTCCCCGTCGGCCTCCCGCTCGCGCTCCCCCGTCCGCCGCCGCCGCTCCCCCTCCGACTCGCGCTCCCCATCTCCCCCTCCCCGCCGCCGGCGCGACAGCTCCACCCCGCCCCGCCGCCGCGCATATGACTCGGACTCGGACCGTTCCGACCGTGACTAGTTGTGTGTATCATAGTTTGTTAGCATTTCATGTCAGCCTCAGGCGTGTATTGTACCATGTCGTATGGGCTGTGTTGTCACATGCCAAGATGTCTGGGCTAGGCGTCGGCTGTCGTCATCGGGCTCGATCTGATATATTGTTGTTACTGAGGCTGATCGAATTGGCGCAGCGGAGAATGACGCCGTGGGCCGCGGCATGTGCATGTAGTATGATCGAGGGAATAGCAGGGCCAGCATTGTTGCCCTCTGCTGCTCTCTGTTGCTCTGTTGCTCCTTGCGGCTGCTGCGTCTGCTGCTCTTGCTTGTGCTCCTAGTCCCTCTCGCTCGGCCACTCGCTCCAGTCGCACACCTCGGCTCTATGCCTATTAAACTGCCTGCATATTGTCACTCTAGAAGACTCCGCATTTAGGGAGCGTCGTTGAAGCCCATGTTGACGACGCAACGGATGCAGTCGCCGGCGTGCATGTCGTCAAAGCCGGCGTTGATCTCCTCGAGGGGGCGGTTGTGGGTGACGAACTGGTCGACCCAGAGCTTGCCCTGGAGGTAGTCCTCGACGAGGCCGGGGAGCTCGGTGCGGCCCTTGACGCCGCCGAAAGCGGAGCCCTTCCAGACACGGCCAGTGACGAGCTGGAAGGGGCGGGTCGAGATCTCGGCACCGGCCTCGGCGACGCCGATAACGTTGCAGACACCCCAGCCCTTGTGGCAGCACTCGAGGGCCTGGCGCATGACGTTGACGTTTCCAGTGGCGTCAAAGGTAAAGTCGAGGCCACCGTCGGTCATCTCGATGAGGTGGTCGACAATGTTCTTGCCGCCGAGGTCGAGGGGGTTGACAAAGTCGGTGGCGCCAAACTTCTTGGCCCACTCCTCCTTCTTGGGGTTGACGTCAATGGCGATGATCTTGGTGCACTTCTTGGCGCGGGCACCCTGGATGATCGAGAGACCGACACAGCCGATACCGAAGACGGCAACGGTCGAGCCCTCTGCGCGTGTGAGCGAGGCCGGACCTTTCTCAGAGCGCAAGCTCAGGACTCACCAATGTCGGGGGTCTTGACGGCGGCACCGTAGCCAGTGGTGATACCACAGCCGAGGAGACAGGTCTTCTGGAGGGGAGCCTTGGGGTCGACGGTGACAACCGAGTACTGGGAGACGACAGTGTACTGCGAGAAGGTCGAGGTGCCCATGAAGTGGTGGACCGGCTGGCCCTTGCAGGTGAAGCGCGAGGTGCCGTCGGGCATGAGGCCCTTACCCTGGGTAGCGCGGACGGCACCGCAAAGGTTGGTCTTGCCAGAAAGGCAGAACTTGCACTTGCGGCACTCGGCGGTGTAGAGGGGGACGACGTGGTCGCCGACCTTGACGCTGTCGACACCCTCGCCGACGGACTCGACAATACCACCACCCTCGTGGCCGAGGRTGMC